>PVKU01001608.1:0-285676 GCA_004027475.1 Anoura caudifer
CAAGGACCTACATCCAAGATTGCTCTATCCAGCAAAGCTATCATTTAGAATGGAAGGGAAGATAAAGTGCTTCTCAGATAAGGTCAAGTTAAAGGAGTTCATCATCACCAAAGAAAAACAATGAAACCAAAAACTAAGCGAACAAGTAGAACAGGAACAGAATCAGAGAAATGGGCATCACATGGAGGGATTTCAGTGGGGAGGGAGGAATGTGGGGGGAAAGGTATAGGGAAGAAGAAGCATAATTAGTAGGCATAAAATAGATGGGGAGATGTCAAAACTGGTATAGGAAACAGAGAACTTACACGTACAGCCCACGGACATGAACTAAGGGCGGGGATCCTGGGGGGTTGGAGAGTGCAGTGTGGAGGGGGGATAAAGGGGAGGAAATTGGGAAAACTGTAATAGCATAATCAATAAAATATACTTAAAAATTTCATATAGCATAGGAGAAGAGCTGATATTTTTGATGAAACGGTATGAATTCAGATGTCTCTGGGTGGGTTAGAAAATGGGCTGAAGCCCGCGAGATAAAGTTTACAAAGGCAGTGGCACTTTGCATTCAAAGTGAAACGTGTGTTGTGTAAGAGTGAACTAGAGGAGACCATGAACCTGTGAAGACATTTTCCTTGTGGACTGACTGGACTGGTGGGGAGTTTTGTTGGCTTGATTGTTTTCACTCATCTTTCAATATGCGTCCCTAAAACACACTTACACAGGCACATGTACATGCATGGGATGCAAATATAAGCTACAGTCATTTTTTTTAAAAAAACGAGGTCTCTATCAAAGAAGTAATCATTCCATTCTTACATGGACCACATTTTAAGTGTTTTCAGCTCTGAGTGCCGTTCTCTGAGGACAATGACAAACTCAAAAGCCCCAGACAGCCCTTCCCACGGTGTTTGGTGTTCAGTTAATAGGCACTTGAGTGGACTGGAAGGTCCTGTGAAGGACCTCTGAAGGAACTAGGAAAGAGGAACTTTGAGATAGCTCTCATCAAATATTTCCAGAGCTCTCATGTGGAAGAGAGACTAGGTTTATTTCATGTTTTTCCAGAAGACAGACCAAAGACTCCAGTGGGTTGGCTCTTTGGGTCAGTTTACGCGTTGACCAGGGCTGGTCTTCAGCAGAGCGGGTGGATGGTAGGTCCCAGGACAGTGACCAGCTGTAACAGCCCACTTAGTGACAGAGTCCAGGGCCCGACATGAGGCGGACTGGAGGAAGGCTTCCCGTGGGGGGGTGGGGGGGAGGGATATAGGGCAGAGCCAACTTAGCGGTCTGTCTGTTCGTTCCAGTGATTTTCCTCCCGGTGCGTCCCAGACAGCTGGCGCCTTGTTTTCCAGCTTGCAGAATCAACACTGCAAGGGCAGCTATTGCTCTAAAAACAATGTTTAGTGGAATCTTCTGAGGATACTGCCTCCAGTTAGAGAAAGCCCTTTAATTTGGCCATTTTTAAGCCTTGCATTTTTTTCTCCTCTCATCTTTTTGTCAGTTGGTCTCATAAAAATTCATAGAGGAATTGACCCTAAATAAGTTATTCTAAAAATCTTTCAGCTGTGCTTCAAGTAATTATTTGAATATGATCTCTGACCAGTTATATTATTATAAAAGTAGCGAGTAATCCCTTTTGGATTTTTTTTTTTTAGATTTAATCAGGAGTTCAGAAATTGTAGGATCTGGTGTGAAAGCAGAAACACTTTCTGTCCAGCTCCAGCCCCAGGTGCTGCGTATAGCCAGGAGCGTGTAACCAGGAGCTCACGCGCTTCCGGCCGCTGCCCTCATCCGCTCACCTCCCCAGCTGCTCGGGGTGGAGGCCAAGCCGAGCTGGAAGTGTAGGTTCAAGCCCAGCGCCCCGACGTGGGCTGGAATGAAATGTGTACAGCAGGCGGGCCTTTCAGGCGGGCAGAGCCTGCGGTAGCCCCTTAAACTGCGAGAACAGACCGAGGAGCCCTGCTGTCTGTGGGTCGGGGCTCCGTGGGACTCTGGCCGCAGACGCAATGGCCTGGGAAGCAGTGGCAGGCCGAGAACTTGGGCGGTGGCATCCCCGGCTGTTCTCTCTGGTTTTCCTTGTAGACTGTGTAGTACAACAGCCGCTCGTTTTGCCCACACACGATCACCTTTTGTTGTTTTGCCTCATAAAGAAAGTTCTTCTTCTTTTGCCAAAAGTCCTCCTTCTTCAAATGCCTGCCTTTCACTCACTGAGAGGTGGGCAACAACTGTCTCCTGGAGACTCGTCAGCTAGAATAAGAAATCCCCAGAGCTGAGCCCTGACATCACATTGGTGTGTTTTCTGGGAAAGTCTGAGTTTTCGGGCCACTAATGTGTGTGATCTTGGGAGAGTAATTTAGCCTCTCTCAGCCTCAGTCCCTTCATCTATGAGAAAGAGCATCGCAGGGCCCTTGAGCAATTTTTAGACACATAAGCACACACCGAGCCCAGTGTTTGGCATGTAGAAGGTTTTCAGTAAATCTTAGCTGCTGTCATTATTTTTAGCTGTCATTAATTTAGACAGACTTTAATCAAGTTACCAGTTTTAACTCTTGAGTATTTTATTCTTTATTATTCAAGACTTTAACTGTCGAGGGAAGTACAGCTACCTTCATAATGAACTGTACTCAGGACCCTGAAAGGTCAAGGGGGAGAGGGGTTGTGCTTTCTCTCTGTATCTGTAGTCGTTCACCCTTGCAACTTGTGGGGGACGATGGGGAGAGCGGGAGGACTCACACTTGATTGAAAACCAGCAATGGCAGGAATAGAATAACCCTTCCTTATCCAGAGTTGTCTTTTCTATTTTTAGGGGTTTTATTGTTGTTCTCAAAGAAACAGAAGCTAAAATACAATGTTAGAATTTACAGTTGTCTTGATCCTGCGGGTGAAATTCCAGGATGAATGTTTGTCTTTCAGAGCTTTGATGCCACAAACGTCACACCCCTGAAATTCTCTGCCCTCAGAGAAGTCGATTACCTGGGCTGTGGTGGAGTCAGAGAACTGTTTTCTCGCCGCCTTTTTCAAGCCCGTTAAGAGCGCCCTTTTGTTAATAGTTGTGAGTTTGTTGTCATTTTATTTTTCATATTTTTGATCTTCTTTTTCTTAGATAAGCCTCTTTAATGTTTCATACAATAAGGGCTTGGTGATGATGGACTTCTTTAACCACAACTATTAACAAATGAACCTAAAAGAAAAGAAAAACAATGAAAACAAAAGCTAAGCAACAATAGAACAGGAACAGAATCAGAGAAATGCACATCACATGGAGGGAGTTCAGGGGGGAGGGGGGAGGGAGGGGTGGGGGAGGCATAGGGAATAAGAAGCATAATTAGTAAGCATAAAATAGATGGGGAGAGATAAAAATGGTATAGGAAACAGAGGACTCAACTTATATGTACAACTCATGTACATGAACTAAGTGGGGGGAGATGCTGGAGGGTTGTGGGGCAGGGTGGAAGGGGGATAAAGGGGAAAAATTGGGGAAACTGTAATAGCATAATCAATAAAAAATACTTAAAAAAGAAAAAAAGACTGCCCTTAGCCTGTCTCTGCTGAGCTCTAAGTAATCTCTAGTCATCGATTCTCAAATTGCCTCCTGCCGCCTCCTGCCTCCCATTGAAGTCTGACTCCTGTGCCCGGGTCCCCAGGCCCCAGCCCCTCCCCACTGCGTCCTCCTCTCTGTCTGAGCCTGTCTTCCCACTCTGCACTTCCTCTCCATGGTCCCCAAGTCTCGCTTCTGCTCATTTCAGAGCCTTTCTCAGGCCATTTCCCTCCTCTCCCCTGACTCATATAGTCTGTCATCTGTAAGGACTACTTGACAGGGGGCCATCACTGTTAGCTAATGACACTGGGTCTATGGGAGTAGTTTTCAACCTTGGCTGCACGCTGGCATCGTCTGGGAAGCCTAACAATGTTCCCGGTGCTTGGGTCCCATCCCTGGGGGCTCGGATTGCATGGCTGCACAGTGCAACCTGGGCATCTGGATATTTTAAAGCCCTCCCAGTGACTGACTGTGCAGCCAAGGTTGAGAAGCCCTGGTCTGCAAACCCATTGAACCCCCAAGCAGAGTCTGTGTTCTAATAATAGCCCCATGCCATGGGTACTACAGTGTTTTAAATGGTTCGTGTGAATGTAAAAAAGATTTAAGTAGCTGTTTCCATTTTATGTAAATTTGGAAGATTTAGGGGCAAGAGGTTCTGTTTTTGACAATCCAATTCTAAAGCTCCTCTGGGCTCACCTCAGGCCACAGTATCGTGAGCCAGGCACTGTGCTAGATGCTTCTTTAGCTTGTCACATTCAGTAGCCCATCGGGACCCTCCCAGCGGGCCCACACGTGTACCCCGGTGTTTGCCCTCTCTGATGTCCGACGGTCCTGAGGTCCAGAGAGGCTCATCTACCTGCCCAGAAAGCAGTGCTAAACGTGAGCACACTCTGCCCCAGCTTAACTAAACAATTTCCTGTAAAATAAAGATGTACCTGCTTCAGGTTTGAGGTTGAACTCTTTCGAAATTGGGTTGCATTCTTTTGTATATCAAGAGCATCCATAAGTTTTATTTCAGCTTTGTTTACAAGTTGCCTAGATATATCCAGGACTTGGAGACCATTTCCCAACTTAGTTTTTTCATGCACGCAGGAGACGTTATTTTAGAAAAGCATCTTGCTTCTAGAACCTAATCTAGTAGAACCTACCCCAGTTTTTACTTCATCTTCTTAATATTTCTCTGAGGTGATGAATAGGCAGTACCACCCCCATTTTGAAGAAAAGGGAACTGGTGTGCCAAGTATTAACTATCTGCTAAATATTAGCAACAGCTATTACAAATTGACTGCTTACTAAGTGTCAGGTGCTGTACCAAGCTGTTCACATCCTATATGATTATCCCCATTTTCTAGATGAGGAAACTAGACCCAAAAAGTGGAGCTATTTGCCCAGGGTGCAGCTAGTAATTGGGTGCCATGTTTGTTTGCTTGATTTAAAAAAAAAAAGTTTTTTAATCTTCACCTGAGGGTATGTTTATTAATTCTACCCTCCCCCCAGAGAAAGGAAAGGTGGAGGAGGAGAGAGAAACGCTGATGCGAGAGAGAAACATCAATGGGTTGCCTCCCATACACGCCCAAAACGGGGACCGAACTCACAACCTTTTAGTGT
Organism: Anoura caudifer; assembly: GCA_004027475.1. Taxonomy (NCBI): domain Eukaryota; kingdom Metazoa; phylum Chordata; class Mammalia; order Chiroptera; family Phyllostomidae; genus Anoura; species Anoura caudifer. Next base: position 5,141 of record PVKU01001608.1, read on the forward strand.
ATGGGACAACACTCCAACCAGCTGAGCCACCAAGCCAGGGCTGCTTGCTTGGTTTTTACATTCCTTATGAGCAAAATGGAAAGGCCCAGCTTCGTCCGCTGTCTTGCCGTGGCCAGGCCAGCCTCCGGTGTGTGTGCGGTGGCATCTGGACAACCATGTCAGGAATAAACCACTGGAGCATAAACTGAATTTTCTTTCTGTGTGTCAAATGGACATTTAATAGCTATTGTGAAACAGAGAATTTTCTGCCAACCCTGAATATCATACTGAGGTCAAACAGGCTCTAAATATTCCTTTTCCTGCCATGCCAATACAAGGCTGCTGTGGTGTAAACAACCCCTGAGGGTGAGAACTGGCTCTTGCAGCACTTTCACACTCCATCCATCCAAGCTCTGCTGTTTCTCACAGTTTCGGATTAATGACAAGCACCCTGTCAAGCACCCTGTCCCTGCTGCCGGGGCACTTCATTCATTATCGCACGGGCACTAATGCTCGGGACAGAAACCCATCTCCCAGTCTTGCTCATTATGAATACACCAATTTACATTCAAGCACATGAAGCCTTGTTCTTTTCTGGTTTCATAAAATATGTACACACAGACACACACACAATCCTGTAGGAAGGATAACTGAAGAGGGAGATCCGCAATGTGGTAAGTGGGTGGAGCCTCAGGGAAAAGAGATCAGGGCAGGGTCACTAACTGAGTGCAAACCTTTTTAAAAATGTTATTTATCCTCCTACAGGGCATACAAAACCATTGAGGATGATGACTTGAAGTTTCCCCTTATATACGGAGAAGGCAAGAAGGTAGGCATGTTCACTTCCCCCAGACTGACAGCAAGGCCGGCTCGGCTTAGCCCATGGCAATCTGTGCTTCCACTCAGCAGCTCCTGGTTTATAGGTTTGACAGCTTGAAAGAATATCCCCTCCATCATCCCTCAGGCCTCCTGTCTTAAGGGTCCAAGAAGTTGCCGGGTTGGGAAGGGGTGTGGCAAGCTCAAGGGACAAAAGTGAATTTTACGAAAACAACATTTCCCTTTCAACCCATTTGCATAACTTTTTATAGTGTGTAAACATAGCCATGTTCATATACATCTCTGTTTTTTCTTAAAGATTTTATTTATTTATTTTTAGAGAGATGGGAAAAAGAGAGGGAGAGAAACATCAGTGTGTGACTTCCTCCCATGTGCCCCCTACTGGGGACCTGGCCTGCAACCCAGGCATGTGCCCTGACTGGGAATCAAACCGGCGACCCTTTGGTTCACAGGCCGGCACTCAGTCCAGTGAGCCACACCAGCCAGGGCCACATACATCTCATTGTATACCTGATAACTAGCTATAAGGCAGGCAGAGCTGGCTTTATGCTGTCCATTTGGTAGACGAAGCAGCTGGAACTCGGGTTAAAACTGCTTAGGCAAAGTCACCCAGCCAGCAAAGGGTGGTCCCAGGTGTGGAGTCCTCTGCCTCCTTCTCTGGCTCTCACACTCCATTGTGGAAGTTCATACCCTGTAAATCTGCTTCTCCACTTGCCCTGTAGAGGGGATCCAGAGCCTCACTGTGACTAAACCATAGGGTCACCTGGACTCAAGCCCAGGCACACAACCATTCATCACCAGCTCCCAGGGCCCCAGTCAGCATCACACACTGAGCAGCAGGCACTGTGCTGCAGCGAAGGGAAGCTGTCAGTCTTCAAGTGGGCTGTGAGCAGAGACTGGGGGCGGTTGCAGTCCCAGAGCGGAGATGAGGAAGCTTTGAAGCTGTGTCCCACAGAACAAACGCCTTCTGAATCATTGCATTCTTCCTGCAGACACAGATACATTTCAGCTAGGTGCTGAGAGTTCCAATTAGAAGTGAAAAATGTGATCAAATTAAAAAGAATGTTCAACTGAAATTTTTTTTAGCATTTGATAGTTTTTAGCAGGAGGAAGTGACTCATAAGAAAACTGAAGGACGCCTTCCTGAACAGAACTTGAGTGTGTATTGGGGGGGTGTGTGTGCATGCGAGTGCATCTGAGGGAGAAAACAGGTAGGTTTGGGGGTTCAGTGTGGCCCCGCAGTGATTTCATTGGAAGGAGGCATTTCCTGGAGGGAAATGAAATGTGAATATCTGATCCATGTAGGGATCACTTCTCAAACTAACTTGCCCCTTTCCTAGAGATGGGACAGCTTCTGCCTCACTGTCCATGGCTGAAAATCATGACAAGGAAGGGCTCTGTTCCTGATAGATAAGTGCCATTCACGTGGATCACTCAACCCAGGGACCTCCACCTTCACCTGGAGCACTCTGCAGCCGAGGTTCTCAGTATTACCCTGCTTTACCCAGTGAGCTCAGGGCCACATCCTGTTATGTGTGTCCCTAGTACCTGTGTAGCCTACTACCTGACAGGCCTTCAATAAATGCATGAGTATTAAATAAGCTATTCAGTGATACTCAGTATACTCTTCTTCATACAACAGGAAAACGGACAAATGCGTTCTTTGAAGGTTATCAACAATCAGATTTAAAGGAGCATAGTTTTCCCAGTTAGGCAAAAAGTTCAGTGTACACGGACATCATGCTCCTCGGGTGTTTCAGTGAATTTGGGCTGGACAGCTCTGTGAACGGAGCCGGCAAGTTCTGTCATTGGAGATGCTGATCTGTTTCTGAGCCACCAGGGCTCTCTCTGGTCAGCTCTAGGCTTACCCCACACCAAAGAAGCACACCACCCTGTTTGAGGACTCCACGGCATCTTGAAATGGCTTTACAACTGTAGCACGTTAGCTCTTTTTTTAAAATTATATTTTATTGATTATGCTATTACAGTTGTCCCAGTTCTCCCCCATCATTCCCCTGCACCATTCACACACCCCCACCCACATTCCCCTTTTTAGTTCATGTCCATGTGTCATAAGTTCTTTAGCTTTTACTTTTCCCACACTATTCTTGCCCTCCCCCTGTCTATTTTCTACCCACTGTCAATGCTACTTATTCTCTATACCTTTTCTCCCTCTCTCTTCCTCCCACTCCCCTGTTGCTAACCCTCCATGTGATCTCCATTTCTGTGTTCCTGCTCCTGGTCTAGCTGTTTGCTTAGTTTGCTTTTGTTTTAGGGGTGGTTGTTAATATCTGTGAGTTTGCTGTCTTTTTACTGTCCTATTTTTTATTTTCTTAGATAAGTCCCTTGAACATTTCATATAATAAGGGCTTGGTGATGATGAACTCCTTTAACTTGACCTTATCTGAGAAGCGCTTTATCTTCCCTTCCATTCTAAATGACAGCTTTGCTGGATTGAGCAATCTTGGATATAGGTACTTGACTTTCATAACTTGGAATACTTCTTTCCAGCCCCTTCTTGCCTGGAAGCTCTCTTTTTGAGAAATCAGCTGTCAGTCTGATGGGAACTCCTTTGTAGGTGACTGTGCCCTTATCCCTTGCTGCTTCTAGAATTCTCTCCTTCATTTTAATCTTGGCTAATGTAATTATGATGTGCCTTGGTATGTTCCTCCTTGGGTCCACCTTCTTTGGGACTCTCTGAGCTTCCTGGACTTCCTGGAAGACTATTTCCTTTGCCAGATTGGGGAAGTTCTCCTTTATTATTTGTTCAAATAAGTTTTCCACTTGTTGCTCTTCCTCTTCCCCTTCTGGTACCCCTATAATTCGGATGTTGGGACGTTTCAAGATGTCCTGGAGGTTCCTAAGCCTCTCCTCATTTTTTTGAATTATTGTTTCTTTATTCTTTTCTGTTTGGTTGTTTCTTTTTTCTTTCTGGTCCACTCCATTCGAGTCCCAGTTTTCCTCACATCACTATTGGTTCCCTGTGCATTTTTCTTCATTTCACTTATTGTAGCCTCCATTTGTTCCTCTAATTTGTGACCAAAATCAACCAATTCTGTGAGCTTCCTAATCACCGGTGCTTTGAACTGTGTATCTGATAAGTTGGCTACCACTGCTTTGAGCTCTGCATCTGATAGGTTGACCACCTCCTGGTTGCTCAGATGAATTAACTCCGGGGCCCGTCTATTCTCCCTTTTGAGCCATCCTTGGTTTTGGTTTTGTGTTTTTGTCTGGTCCCAGCTTTTACATAGTGAGGGGCGGAGCCTTAGGCGTTCACCAGGGTGGGGCAGCCCAGTTGCTGGGTTGCATGCTGGATGTTGGGGCGGGGTCTGAGAGGGAACGATGGAGCTTACTCCTCGCTCTTTTGCAGATCCCAGTCCCTTCAGCCTCTTTCCCCTATCAAATTGGGCCCTTCTGGTGCTGATTTCCATGTGGGTGGGCCTGCGCACACTCCAGGACTCCATGGGTCTCCCCAATGAACTCTCCTGTGAGGCTAGGACTCCCTCCCGGCACCTCAGCCCCTACAAGTATTTTCAATGGGTGCTTTTAGGCTTCACTTCCCAGCGCTGGGGCCCTGCATCACGCAGTCTGTCTTGCTGCCTGTTTTTTGCCTGGTTTATCTGTGCACAAATGTGTGTCCATGGTCCTCTGCCTTGCGCGCCCTGCTTGGCCTCGAGTTCGGCATCACCGCCGCCTGCGCGCCTGGGGTGATTGTGTGCCTGGAACCACCACTGGTTTATTCCACCTCGTTCTGACTCTGCAGGCCGAGGACTCCGCCTCCCTTTCTGGTCTGGGTGAATCGTTGTTGGATTCCCGCACAAGTCAATTTTCTCTGTCCTGGTTGGGTTTTCTTTTTTTTTTTGGTTCTGTATTTTTGTTGTCCTTAATCTTGGTTGTGAAAGGAGGCACAGCGTGTCCAGCTACGCCTCCATCTTGGCCGGACGTTCTCAATCTATTAGTTCTGTCTAGATCCTTTACAGGGGTTTTCTCTTTTCTCTCTACATACATCTACTCAGAAGTTTCAGAATACTTTTACTTGGGCAGCCATTACTTTCCATTTATTTCTGCCAGTGTTTCTAAGGACTTGGGTGGGTGACACCTATGTACTTTGTAAACACCTTCAGTCACCAGCAGAAACATCAGATTTCTTTGCACCAGTACGCTCACAGAGAAGGTGCCACTGCAAGGGGGAGGGCAGGGACTCCGAGCTCCCACATTTCGAGGAAGAGAGCCGGTCCAGCTTCCCAGCAGAGCAGAGGGTCTGCAGCCCTGCAGACCAGAGGTCTCTGGGCCTCACATCAGTGTCTGCATTTTGCCCCCTTCGAGTCTTGCCTTTAAAAAAGTATTTCATGGTTTCATTTCTATTTCTAATGCAAACTTGCCCACCTTCTAATCTGAAACCAGCTCTAAACTCTACAGATTTTGGGGGAAACTAAGAGGAACATGATGGTAATATGTTAGATTATAATTCCTCTTAGCATGTTTTATTATTTTTTAAAGATTTTATTTACTTATTTTAAAGAGAGAGGAAAGGAGGGAGAGAGGGAGGGAGAAAAACATCGGTGTGAGAGAAACATTGATCAGTTGCCTTGCACACAGATTGAGGACCAAACCTGCAACCCAGGCACGTGTCCTGACCGAGAATCAAACCCAGGGACCTTTCCCATTGCAGGATGGCACCCAGCGAACTCAACCACAGTGGTCGGGGCTTTATAAGTTGTTCTTATTACCCAAGTAATAGAGTGGGGCTTCAAGCTCGGGCTTTTGAACTGTGACATTACACCAGATACGTAATTGGTGATCCAGGTGTTAAGCCATTGGGCTTCACGCCACCCAGAATGACCTTCACTCCCTCCTTCTGTGTTTGCCTGGCTTGATGCTGCGCGTCCTTCTGAACCACCGGGCCCACCTCCGTGCCCCTCCGGGGAACCTCCTCAGCAGAATTTTTACCTTCTCTGAACTCCACGTCACCTGTTGTTTGTATATCTTTCAACACTGGGCCATATTCTATGTATCATTACACACATGCCCCTCACCTTCATTACCGAGTTCCTTTATGGTAGGGACAAGTCCATAGACATTTGTCCCCACCAGCATGGTGTCTGCACTTAGCAGGTGCTCACTAAATGTTTGGGTAAATCAAACCTGTGGCATCCCGGGAAGTATTAAGGCTGACCCTGTAAGCATTAGAATAGTAGCCTTGCTTCCTTAAAGCAAGACTGTGTGGTTACAGCAAAGTGACCTGTTGTTCCTTTCCACCCATGGGAATCTGCAGAGACAGGGTGGGTTACAGAGTTGCTAATGGTTTGTTTTCTCCAGCCATGAAGTATAATACATGAGCTTCAGGAGGTCAGGGGCTGCTACTGACTTCTTTACATGTTTTACTAGAGCCTGTTAGAGACTCAGAGACATAGCTGGTGTTAAGCAGATGCTTGTAGAGTGGGTATATAACAGACAGATGGACAGACGGATGCTGTTGGATTGGGTTTGAACTACTTTTAGTGCTGTAGACATCACACATGTATTAGATACAGTTTATTGGACACCATTCCCTCCAGTGTCTACAAAAGAAAGCTGAAAAGAGACAACAGCAACCTGCCAAACTTAAGATAATTGGTGGAAAAGCCACTCCATAAGGACATAAGCGACTTGGTGAGCCCTTCTTGGAAACAGCTGCCTCCATACGTTAGTAGCAAGGGGCACAGAGAGAGAGGCAAGAGGAATCGGAAGATCATTGCTTCTCTCTTCGCCCACGCGGCTGGGCTGTAATGGGAAGCCTTTCTCTGTCGGTGTGAGTGTTTCTCATGGCCCTCTGCTTTCACTCCTAGGCCCGGGTAATGGCGACTATCGGAGTGACCAGGGGCCTGGGGGACCACGACCTGAAGGTGCACGACTCCAACATCTACATAAAGCCGTTCCTGTCTGCAGCTCCGGAGGTACCACATGAGGTTTTTTGTTTCTATTTTGTATCACAAAATATTTCCTCCCTTTATGCCTCCCGTGACTCACACCCAGTATCCAGACAGCAGCGGACTCGTGCTACCTGTACTTCTGTAGTGTCCCCCAAGTTTGCTTGTTTTCCCCACTCCATCCGCACTTTGTCCTGTTTCACACCCTCATTGCCTTTGTCCTGGTGGCTGTGTAGCCCCCTCCCTGCTGGCATCCCCCGCCTCCCCAGTCCACCTCAGGTACTGCTATCAAGTACATTTTCCTAAACAACTACTCTGACCCTGTTTGCTTAGACGCTGTAAACAGCACCTCAGGACTTGGAGAATAAAGCCCAGGCTGCTTCTCTCAGCATTCAAGGCTTGTTATAAAGTGGTCTAACATTTTTTTTAAAAGATTTTCTTTCTTCATTTAGAGAGAGGAGAAGGGAGGGAGAAGGAGAGGGAGAGAAACATCTATATGTGATAGAAACATCAACAGGTTGCTTCTTACATGCCCCTAGTTGGGGGCCTGGCCCACAACCCAGGCCTGTGCCCTGAGCGGGAATCAAACCAGCGACCTTTGGTTCACAGGCCAGCACTCAATCCACTGAACCATACCAGCCAGGGCTAAACTGGTCTACCTTTTTAAAGTGAAGTTTGTTCCCCTACTACAGTCAGGAGGCATTTACTATATCCTATACATGACCTTCAGTTTCCCATATTTACCTAAACTATTCCTTCTACCTACAGTGCCCTTCCAGCCCATTTCCACACATCCAAATTATTTTTTTCTCTAGGGTTTAACTTAAATGCTTCTTCTGTGGAGACTTCCCTGATTTCCCCCGCCCCCAACCAGAAGTAAAGTCCTCACCCCACTCCAGATATATGGATTCTATCTGCCTCTTACAGCATTTTGATAGCATATTCGTAGCATAGTTGTTGACGTATATACTTTCTTCCCTCTTAGATTTTTAATTACCTGGAGAGCTAGTATTATTCAGTTGATGTTTGGAGAAGCTCATTGTGAACAAGTCATAAATTTAGTTAAAAAATAATTTTTCTTACACTACAAGAAACAACATCAAGTTCTATTTCAGAGTATATAACTTAGAAAAGATTTTGCTTCTAAGTTATAGAAGAATCTCATGGCAGTGTAGGGGTGTTTTCCTCACATAACAAGGCGGCTGTAATTTGGTGGCTGCTGGTGCTGTGACAGCATCCCCGATACGCCAGGGCTGGCACACCCTCGTCTGACTTGCGCTTTGTGGTCGCAAGGCCGTGGCAGCAGCTCCAAGCATAGCACCTTCACACAGGGCCGGGAGGAGGCTGCGGCTGCCTGAACAGATGCGCACTTGCATCTCTTTGGCCAGAACTGTGTCACATGACCTCCTCTGGCTGCAGGGAAGGCTGGGAGGGAGAGCGCTTTAACTCTTCCGATGTCTGTGGCAGGGAGCCTGGGAGGAGGGAGGAGGGAAGCAGCGGTGTTTGCCTCCTGTGTAATCCATTGTTAAAGCAGTGCCTGGCCCTGGGAACGCCCAGAATGTTTAGCCGTAGCTCCATCTGCATGTTCTTCCCAAGGGTAGGTGCTGTTTGTTTTAGAGAAGGCTCTTTCTGTTGGAGGAAACGGAAACCCACTCCAGCTACCTTAGAAAAAGAGAAATGTTTATGTTGCTGATATGGGAAGAGATGCTTATGGTGTCTACAAGCAGAAACTTTGAACAGCCAGACTGTGGAAGGGTGGTTCTGGACCAAGGTGGTCCTGGACAGCTTCAGCAATGGGTGTCTGTCACCTTCACGAGCATTTTTTGCCATCAATGTGACCAGCCGTGTTCTGTATGTCTCTGCTACTGGTCAACCCAGTTTCTCAGTCTCCTGGTTCCACATGACCAGAGAGGAACCCCACCTGCCCGATTCACCCTGGATACTAGGCCTCAAGAGTCTTTGCTGTCGTAGACTGCCCCTTCAGATTGCACGTGCAGGCCAGAGCCAGGGGTGGGCAGCCACCTAGCCCGCCCCTTTGGCAGGACGGCGAGCAGGGGTAGTTTCTTTTATTGCTGGGGCTGGCACCCACAGCACACCTAGCCACTGAGGTTGGGAGGCCACTGAGCAGGAGATCTCTAGTAAGTATCAGGCATGGAAGGCACACTGATTTCCTGAGATCACCTAGGATGTCAGGTGAAGTTGGCTTGGTAGAAATAATAATTACCACTTGTCAAGAGCTTGCAAATATCTCTCCTTTAGCCCTTGTCGAAATTCTGCACAATGCGGACCATTATACATAAAAGTGTCCAAGGTCCCCCGGAAACTGGGGATCCCTGGGCCCTCAATTCTGGCCCACATCAGGGTCTAAATATTGCTGCTGAAACTATTCCTGGCCAGAGAAAAACAATAAATATTAGACCTATGGCCTTCTATGTTTGCTCCCTTAGGAGAGAGGCATTTATCAGACATACTAAATGGTGGGGTAGCTCGGTTGGTTAGAGTGTTGTTCTGGGTCAAGGCTATGGGTTCGAACCCTGGTCAGGGCTCAGACAGGAAGCAACCAATGAGTGCATAAATGATGCCATCACCTTTCTCCTTTCCAGAAGGGACAGATGAAGTGTCACTCATGTTCCTGTGGTGGAGAATGTCTCAGGAAACACTAACTAATCATTTTGCTTCTTAGAGCACAGTAAAAATTTCTTTCTCACCTCCCCACCCCTGTACACACACATATGCTTTCTGTATAAAGTGAGAAGAGGTTTGGTTTGATTTGAAGGAGAATGATCTCTCTGCAGATAAATTATAGCTCTTTTAATCATTCTGCTACTGTGGACCCCAAGAAGAGACTGTAGGTTCACAATGTGGGCCTGTGTGGACACTCCCCGAGGGCTGGTGAAATGGCCCAGTTGGTTGATCAGACACCTCGGGTCACCTGTTTTCCATGATGCGGGTTTGCAGGGGAGTGGGAGGGTCATTTCCACACTGCTGGGGAATGGGAAGGATTCAAAAGGAAACTGGCAACCTCTAGAAAATGTTAAATGGGCTTAGAGAACTGTAGAGTTTTTACAAGAACAAGTCTGGGTCAGACAGCATACTGTTTTGTTTTGTTTTTTAATATATATGCAGCATCTCATTTAATCCTCAACTCTGAAGTATGTATGATTTTTAAACCCACTTTACAGAATGGAAAAGTGAGACCCAGGGAAGTGAAATAGTGTCCCAACACTGTAGTTATTAAGAAGCAGGACAGTACTTATACCAAGGTCTGTATGATTCGCGTCGGGGAGAGAAGCCGTGTTCAAGGAAATTTCTTTGCACGTGACTGAGGGACCCACAGAGATCTGGTTCGAGAGGCTCTGAGGAGACCCCTTTGCCTTGGGGCCTCAGTGGCCAGTTTTTCAGAGAAGTACTGCCTTAGACCTAAGTTGTAGGAAATGATGGTGTAGTAGAAGAAGTAATTGGGAAAGACGGTAATGGCTGTTAGCGTGTGCCAACCTAGGCCAGACAGAATTGTGCAAAATAAGATTGTGTACCTATAATTTAGCTTAATGGGTATGTAGCATAGATCCCAATATTCCTTTGCACGAGATTAAAATTGTACATTTTAAATGCTTCCAGATGGTGAGGTCTTAGCCAGATCCAAGAACGGGGGAGGAAGTTAAAGGGAAGAGGAGGAGCAGCTTGAATTGGCTGGTGTGGAGGAATGCAGAAAAAAGTACAGGGGACCCTCATCCCCAGTCCTGGGACAGAAACTCCAAGCCCTGGGTGGTAGTGGTAAAGGCAGGCCCCAGAGAAACAGCCGGGGCCTCGGCCAGGAGCCCAGGAGGCCAGGTAGATTGATTTAAACCATCTGATGAGGAGTAACCGACTCCCTTCCTGTCTTCATTCCCCTACTGCACCCCACCCTGGCTTTCTAACTGTGACTTCCTAAGAACATTCCTGTGCTACGCTTGGTCTTTGCCAAGCATGGATCTTTATTTCACATTTGGGTTCTAAATTTCAAGCCCAGCTCAGTCTGGTATCTTTAATGGTGGGGTGGGTGAGAGGTGATTTAGTTCTAAGAAAAGAGGCTCAGAAACCTTCTTGGAAATCAGCATTGTTCCCTTCATCATTGTAGCTCCTAATTCGATTTGAAGAGTTAAATAAAAATAAATCAAAACCATGTGGATCAAATTTACGTAAAAAATGCAGAGGGGTTTAAAAATTAGAGGGGGGTTTCTAGCCAAACACATTTTCAGTTTTGCTGAACACAAGGCGTTGGAAAAATCTCAAGTGTGCCAAACCCGAAGAGCAGCCGCCAGGTTTTCCGAGCCTCCCTCAGATCTTCCGAGGGCCATGGCCGGGCTTTCTGGCCGAGAACCAAATTCCACACGAGGCCCCCACCAACCAAGCACAGGCCTGTAGGTCAAAGGTGAGAGGTGGTTGACTCTCCCCCAGCCCCAGCACCTTGTCCTGTAGCAACATGAGATGCAGGCCTCTCCCCCATGAGGGGAAACGGGCCCATCCCTCATCACCATTCACCCTTTTCATACCATCCTAAAGGAATTCAAGTGGAGAAGAAAGGGTTTGTGAACTAAAGGCACAGGAGCCCAGACCCTCCGCATCTTTTCTTCAGCTCTCCCAGCCCAGCACACACATCGCGTCGTAGGACACAGCCTGGCTCAGGCCTGCAGCCCAAACTTCCAGATGTTCTGTGCTGCACACCCCCTTCTGGCTTGTGACAGGTCCTCCCTAGAGCTAGGATTCCTCTTACTGTTACTCATGCTTTCCGGCCTCCGCTCTGAGACTGTGCTGTTGCTTTCAGCCCCCTTTTGAGCTCGCAGAAGAACGAGGTCTTTTGCTGCATGGGGCCAGTTTGCAAAGCCACCCCCTCCTCAACTCAGCAGTCGCCTCCTCCCGACCCTGCCGGACTGGACCACAAGGAGCCCGATTTTCTCTCTGCTTTGTTTTTCTTCTCCTTAGCGTTACAGATTTCAGGCAGCTGTTTTTTTGTAACTCCAGTCCGGTCATTTAGCTCATTCTTGGTTTCTTTCACCGAGATACCTTTTTTCCTTTTATCCAAAAGAAACGGCCTTCTCAAACAGAAGGAAGAGCTTACACTCAGTATCTGAGGTCCAACCCCAGCACCATCATCACCTGTGGCCTCACACCTTACTCCCGCCTGCCCTCCACCTCCCTTCAGGTGGGGTGAAAACGCCTGTGTTGACACGGCACTGGGAAAAGCAGATGGCAGGCTCTGGAGCTGCCTGGCACAAGGCCTGCTACGTGGTCAGTAAACTCCAATCTCCCTTCTCCACCAGCTTCTGGAAGGCATTCATGTTAGGCATTCCCAGGATTGGCTTCCGCATTAAGAGAGAATAACTCTTTTGCTTGGGACTCCCCTGTTGTCTCCTAGGAGAACAGGGATGATATTTAAGATCTCTCATTGTCACCTTAACATTTACAGCCTTCGGATTCTTGGTAGCTTTTCTTGTTCCCAGCCCAAATCCCGCTTGGGGGAAGACCATGGTTTACTCTGTCCTGTACTCTCCACGGTCTGGCCGATCTGTAGGAAATAGTGTTGGTGTAGGACGGCAGGGACCAGGGCTGTGCTCCGTTAAGTGAAATAGTGGGATTGTATATACGAAGAGTGTGATCATAAGTAGGTAAAAAGGGTATGTGTATGAATGCACATATATGTGTCTATGTTTATGTAAATCTTAAAGTTTTCAAAAATGGTATCAGTAATTGTTTTTGGGTAGCAGAAGCGGAAAAACTGTTTTTTAAAAAAGTTCCCTAGACCCCTCCTTACCTTACGAGGCAGTGTATGTGGTGGTTAGGATCTCAGACTGGTAATCAGTCTGGGCTTGAGCTCTGCCTCGTCACTTACTAGCTGGGTGACCGTGAGACAGTCAGTCTACCTAACTCTCAGCTTCCTCTTCCGTAAAAAGAGGGCAATGGGGTTGTTATACTCAAGAAGCTAAGGAACAAATGACATATATAAAATACTCAGCACAGAAGCTGGCATAATGAATATAAGCTCCTAGTTTCTCTTCACATTCCACTGAAACCACAAAATTTCCCTGGCTCTTTACTTAGGGGTGAAGTGTCCAGTAGAGTTTATCGAATAGAACACTGGAGAGGATGTCCTCAGGGAATTAGAGTTTTTGGCCAGTTGCGAGGCGAAACTAGCCAAAGAATAATTAGCCATAAAGCCTGTGATTCCTGCTGCCTGAGAGACCAGGGGAACTCAGAGAAGGGAGACAGCTATGCAGTCTGAAGACGGGCAAGATGCAGAGCACAGGCAAAGGAAGGAAGCAGCAGTGAGCCTGCTGTGAAGCAAAGCGTGCCTTACAGGGTCATAGAACTTGGAAGGTTAGCTTGAAGGGCTATTAGCCATAATAAAGCTAATTATTGCGGAGGGCCTGGACCTGGACCCAGAGTGCTAGATAAGGCCTTTAGCGAGGGGAGCAGCATGATAACGGTGGCGGTGGGAGTCTTCGCCTGTAACAGCAGGTAGATGGGGGAGCGGGTGGGCGGGAGATGCAGACAAGGGGGCCATTGTGGAGCTGAGGCTCCGAGACTCCGGGGCAGCGAGGAGCTGAGTGAGCTGAGAACTGAGAGGAGGCCTATCTGAGAGACATTTCAAAAAAGACACAAAAAACAATGTAACCAGAACTGATGGCAGATTTGGTTTAAAGGACAAGTAGAGTGAAGTTTTTTAAAAAAACATTAAACTTTGCTTTTTAGCCTATGAGAAAGGAAGATTGTTGCTTATTACAGTCTGAAGAGGAAAAATAATTCCATGCCTTTTTCTGAGTTTTCTGAACCAATGGGGGGGGAGACTTAGGAGTCAGATGAAAATAACTTTACAGCTAGTATAAAGTTAGATGAGAAACCATGGATTTGAAGCCAAAATGGACTTACTCTCCTCCTCCAGCCCCCAAATTAAACCCACCCAGAGGACGGCTGTGGGCAGTCATCTCCCCTCACCCCGCCCCCATTTTCCCACCTGCATGAAGACAAGAGCAGAGCAAGCCAGTGCTGCTTATGGACAAGTAGGGAACAAAGAGAAATCTCCAAGGGGCTCAACGTCCAGGGTCCTGTATCACTGACCCTGTAGGGAGAGGGAGCCGGGCAGTGTTACAGCACAATATACCGCCTTTGTGCCTTTGGGGACTGCAAAGCAAACCACCTGAAAACTCAGAAGCTTAACAAAACAATTTATCATCATCTTTCAAAGTCCTGTGGGTTGAGTCCTGAGACTGGACTCAGCCGGGTGGTTCTCCCCGGGAGTGCCTCACGTGGACAGAGTGGATGTTCATTGGGGCTGGCGTCATCTGGAGAGTAGATGGGCCGGAAGTCCAAAGCAGCCTACTCGCATGGCTGGCAGTTGATGTCAGTTGTCTGCTGAGAGTTTGGCTGAGGCAGCTACGCATGGCCTCCCCCTTGGTTCCAGCTTCTCATGGCTCGGCAGCGGGATTCTGAGAGAAGACATCCCAAGAACCGAGTGATTTAGGAGACCCAGGCAGAAGCTACAAGGTTTTGTAAGACCAACTCAGAAGTGCCAGAACATCTCTGCCACGTTCCAGAGGTCCAGGAAAGCATGCGGCTGGCCTGTATTTGACGAGAGGGGAATTGGGATCCACCTGTCAAAGGGAGGAGCAGCAGGCTTGTGTACCGAGGGAAGGAACTGATGGCGGCCGTCTTGGGGACTCTGCCACCACCTTCCTGTAGAAGTGTGCTCCCTGCTGCGAGGTCTTGAGGATAAAAGAAATGATCATCTATCTTTCCAGTGCGAACCAACAGAAGTTGATGAGTTAGCTGTTTAGTTAATTAAGAAAGGAAATATAGCTTGAAATGTAGAGGCAGACCTACAAACAAACTGAACTTGTGTGTCAGGGCCCTTCACTCATACCAGCCATTACTGAGTTCTGGTTGTTGCTGGGGGCGGTGGAATGTTCTAGAGAGGAAAAACAAGGTTACAATCAGGAATTACTTATTTTGTAAGCATTTCTCAACAGAAAGGGACCTCGGTTCCCAAGATTCCTGTAACTTGATGCAATTTCTTTTCTCATTCTTAGTAAACATTCACATTATCTAAATTTGTATTCATAATTATTTCTTTTAACAGTTTTATTTATTTATTTATTTTAGAGACAGGGAGAGAGGGGGAAAGAGAGGGAGAGAAACATCAATGTGCAGTTGCCTCTCATGTGCCCCCTACTGGGGACCTGCCCCACAACCCAGGCATGTGCCCTGACTGGGAATTGAACCAGTGACCCTTTGGTTCACAGCCCACACTCAGTCCACTGAGTCACACCAGCCAGGGCATATGTGTTTGGGTTTTTTTTTTTTTTTCCTTTCTTAAAGAGCTCCCCAAACTGAATAAAATGCAAGCCCCATAAACCATGGGTCCTCCTGTGCAAAGGGAAAATGCTGAGCTCCATCTGAGGAGACGCTGGTAGTCTAAGCAGTCGTATTTGGCAGTTTCCTTTTCTCTTCCAGCTTCCTTGAGCTATAATTGATGTATAACATTGTGTAAGTTCGAGGTGTACACCGTGTTGACTTGATACACTCATATACAGCATTAGCTAACTCTCCATCACCCCACATAATTACCCTTCGATTCCTGTGGTGAGAACATGTCAGATCTCTCCTAGCAACTTTCTAGTGTATAATATGGTGTTGTTAACTATAATCACCATGCTATTCCTTAGTCTCCAGAACTTACTCATTTTTTAACTGGAAGTTTATAGCCTTTAACCAATATCTCTCCATTGCCCACCCCACCCCCTGGTAACTACCAATCTACTTTCTGTTTCTGTCAGCTTATTGTTATTTTTCTTACCCTCTCCAGTCCCACACGTCTGCATCATCTCATGTATCTGTCATCTCGGTTGGGGTGATACATGCTTGGGGCTGTGTGATCCTCTCCCACCACCAGCACTTTGGAAATGCCTCGGGGCAGGGAATCACTTAGGAAGAGTGAGGAGAAGCTGCTTTATTCAGTTCTGTCCTTCTACAGGAGAAACTTCATGACTTAGCCTGTCCATTTACATCTCTAGCTCACGAGTCTCTGTGAAAATCACTTGTATGTCATTTATATGGATGAAAATCCATGTGTCATTTACGTGGGTTGTTCCTATTGGGCAGTGACTTGAGACTTGCCAACCAACTATTTGAATAAAACCGAATTTGAAATTTACATTGACACCAAAAAAAATTAGTTTGGTGATTCGTAAAATTCATGGCCACACAAAGGGAGCCAAGCTATATGCTCTGTCAGACATTTCCTCTCATTGGAAATTATTTCCCTCTGTTATCCTCCTAAAAGATAATTTCATTTGAATATTACAGTTAAACATGCAGTATTTTCTTTTTGCATTAATGCATCTAAGAATAGTTTGAGAACTTTGTTTAAAAATGCAAACCCCTGGAATCCATTTCTTGGAACATCTAAATCACTTGGTGGGTCCTAGGAATTTTCACATTTTTAGACAATTTTGAAACAGGTGCTCCAAAAGCCTCTCTTCCCATAACACCGTCATAAGCCGTTCTTCAGTGTGATGCAGGATCTTCAGTTTCACGACCCTAAAGTGGGTTGGTGATATGTCCGTGATTCATTCTGAGTGCATGCAGCCCACTGTCAGGCTGACGGAGTCTACACACCTCCTTTTCCACTGGAACTCAGGGCTGCTGAGACCAGGGCTGCTTGCTGCCAGAATAACTGCTCTCAGTGGGGTTGACTTTGCCACCCAGCAGTGTCCCAGAATATAGCAGGGATGATTGTGTCTCCTCTTCTAAGGCAGGGTACACAGTAACCTGCTCTCCGAGCTCTCTAAACACCCGCCATTGTGAGGAGCCCTGGGAAGTAGCGACAAGCTGCGGCTGCTTTTGCCCTGATGGCCAGAAGTAGCAACTAAAGAATTAAGAGCAGCAGTCATTTCATTATTAATACGTCAGGTGACCATACAATGTATCCTCTCAGGACATTTTTGAGAATCAAATGGGACACTATTAATAATAAAACAGCACAAACCAAAACTCTCTCAGGCAAACAGGGATGTACGGTCTCTGTGTGTGCCTCACCGGTGTCCTGAGTGGATTTGACGCACCTCAAGCCGGCTACGTGGCACCCCTGCGCTGTCTGTCACAGGCTGGGGATTTCTTACGACCTGTATCTCTGCAAATGGGCATTGTAGTAGACGGAGACTCATTCCTCAAACAATTAATGAGCTAGATTCAAGCCCATTTGTTCACTGATTACTCAAGGAGTGTTTGATTCAGTGATGAACAAGCCGCTGGAGGCCCAGAGAAAGGCACAGACCACGGGAACACCCCACCATGTGAGGTGCACGATCCTCCCTGTAGCTTCTTGACCCCTCTCAGTTGTAGAGCCCCAGACTCCCGTGGAGAAAACAGAAGCCCACGCTTAGCGGCCAGCCAGGCCCTGAGTGCCCTTCAGGCTACTCTTCACACGACCTAACATTTTAGATGCTTCACAGACTTCCTGAGCTATTAGATGGTAGCCACCTTCCAAAGTCCAATGTTTACTTTGTAGACTCCAGAAGAAAAAAGAAACCCTCAAGCATATCTGTGGTATATTTAAAGTATAAAATTATACCCACAGCCAAAACAACCAGCTCCTTTTGGGTTGCAAGAGCAGCCAACATATTTGTAATACTTACATGTCCCTTGATTTCATTTACAGTCAGATGCTTTGAGGTCATGTGGTCAGTCACTTCAAGGTCTAACCCATCCTATGATGAAAGAGCAGGAGAATGTTAGAGCCATAAGCATCCCCTGTGGCCATCTAGTCCCAACCTTTCATTGCACACAAGGAGACACTGCAGATTTGAGAAGTCATGCCTCGTCCCTCCCCGCTTCCCAGCGGAAATCTGGCATGTTAGCCAAACCGAACCAAACCATGGAAGGCCGCCAAGCACGCAGCCCTCTCTCACACCCCAGCCTCTGGCCCCTGCAGCTCTGCTCCCTGACACTCTCTGTCTGATGAGTCATTACCTTACTCAGCATTCCCAGCAGGGGTCAATAGATGGCAATGCAAATAAACGTGGTGGTTATGCCCAACTAGTAAGGGACAGAGGTAGGGCTCAACCCCAAGTCTTTTGCCACCAAATTCAGGTGTGCTTCATGACATCATATAATGGAGACAGAATCAGAAGAGACGATTCAGATGCAATCGTGGTGCCGGAATGCCAGTACTGAAATACTCTACTTGGTTTACAGGGCCACAAGGAGACAGGCTAGAGTTTTATTTCCTTCTGGTACAAGTGCCACATTCAAAGTTCTAAAGGTTGAACTTTTTGGGGTTGGCCACAGGGGTGCAGGGGACAAGACTTGGGACTCTGTTTTCCATGACCTAATGGCATCCTTTACCTTGGGAATGACTTGACTTTTCTGCCAGGAACACTACTGGGAGGCCCGATCACTGTTGTTTTAAATGAGACCTTTAGAACTGAACCCCGGGTCCCTTGAGCCCTCTCATACTCACCTCCTTTCATCAGCTGGATCACTTTCGGGTGCATCACCCTGAGGTCAGTACCTTAAGAAGTGACATGCAGCACATTAGAATTAGTAATTACCTTCCACATTATCTCATGTGCTCCTTATAACAGCTTTCTGAGAGAGGTAGACACAGGTAGTAGTACAGTATCTGTTCGTTTTCTTGATATTTTTTCAATTTTTTTTAACAATGATTTCAGAGATGAGAAAATCGGCAGCTTGTCTCAAGTCCCAGAGCTGGTGAGAAGCAGAGACCGGAAGTGAGGTTTTCTGGGAGCAGAGGCAGGGCTCTTGCTCCTCTGGAAAGCGGGGCCAGTGCTGCGGGAGCTCATTGGGGATGTAAAAGGGAAGGAAGACTTGGAGAATCCGCTGAGCTGATCAAGATGTGAAAGCTGTTAGGGCATCCTAGGGAAGCAGCCTAGATTTGGCAAATGAAAGAACTGATGGATTCTTTTTAAAAGTAGTTTTAAGCCAGCATCAGCTTACAGTAGCGTGATCTCTCTTAACATGCCACCGAAATTCCATCTGTAATAGAGCAAAGATGTGAACATGTATTAGACAAACGCTGAAACAGCAGCCTGCAGCTGAACACTAAATGGAGGTGGTGTATTTTAGAGTTGCTTGTCACGGGCTCTTTTGTAAAATAGGTGGCCAGTGATGTCATCAAGGACATCTGGGTGTTCTGGAGCCGAGGGCCCTGCAGGAGCAGTCAGCACCAGGCTCCCGTGTTCCCCCGCCCGCACTCCTTCCTGCTCCCTCGCTAACACTGATGGCTGTTTGTTAGCAGCTCCACTGAGGACAGGAAAGGAGAAGGAACGAGTCTGCTACTTCTGTTAAATGTCAGCGTGTTACATTTTCACGACTGCTGGAGTTAACAAGCTAAGTGTTCTGGGTCACTCTGAGCTTAGGGGTCTTCTGAATGGATCTCCTATGTTGAGTTTTTTCATTCCTCTCTTTGTCCCCTATTTACTCTTTGTCTCAGCAAATGTGTCCTGCAGATCTGTTATGATTTATACTGTGAAAGATACTGCTGGGCCCACAGAAAAAAAATGCAAAACAGTTATCTCTGGCTTCCAGAGGGTGAACTTGTGGTGGCAGGGAGATGAAATAACTGACTCCCAGGGTGTTCACTGTAAGCAGGACAAGGGTGAGTGTCCAACGAGGAAAATGCTTCCCTCCGTTACTGTTGAATGGTCACCAAGTACAGGGTTCTGGCTCTGCTGTGGTGACAGAAACAAATAGGACAACTTGGAACTTGCCCGTAGGAGCTCACTGTCTAGAGGTGGCGGAGGGGGTTGTGTGCTTGAGGAAGGGCACACAGTGAGTTTTCCAGGTGCGGTCCCCCACCACCTGCACTGGAATTCCCTAGTCCGTATTTAAACAGGCTGATGCTTGGGCTCAGGGCTACACAATCAATTTTTAATAGTGGACCTTTGGAATTTTAATTAGTGCAGAGCAATTCTTAAACACATTAAAATTGGAAAAAGACTGACCTTGTGGATGAGACAGGTGAACCGAGGTGGGTATAAATAGGCAAATACTATGTCGGTGGGCATGAAAGGATGGTGATCGCAGAGGACTATGGCAAAGAAAGATGCTGCTCGTTGGTCTTCCGCAGGGTTGCTTTGGCAGCAGAGGGTGCCAGACGCACTCTCTGGCCAGAGAAGGGATGCGCCCCAAGGAAGAAGGGAGGCATGAGAAGGGAACTGCAGGAAATCAGCTCACTGGTTCAGATCTCTTCAAATAGAGGCTTCCTAAAGAGGCCCATCAAAACCACACCTTCTAAAATGACTCTGGTGTCACTCTCCTTACCCTGCCCGATTCTTCTTCAGAGCGCCTACCATCTGACATTGGAATTTGTCTCTCATCTACTAGCTTAGAAGTGATGAGAGACTTTGTCACCTTTGTTCACAGCTGCATGTCCAGTGCCTGAAGAAGTAGTTGGCACGTAGTAAATGCTCAGTAAACACAGAATGAAGGCTCCCGGAGGGCAGATAGATCCACGTGGGCCTCATCTCTCAACTGCTCAAGTTAAATTGGTCTGAGAAGCTGCAAGAATCTCAAGGATTCCTGTGGCCTTTTTCTCCCTTCCTTGGCAGATGGTAGCATGGGGAAGGAGCCACCAGAGGCCCTGACCATGTTCCACAGGTTCCCTCAGACAAGCTTGGTATAATACACATCTCCCCTGCAGAAACTCACTTCCTAATTTCTGAATCCTGGGGAGCTGCAGAGCCCATTAGTTTGATGTGAGGCTTCCCGGAACACTGAGAAGCTATTTAAGGAATTGAACAGGGGACTTTGAGGAGATGAGTGTGGCCTGACTGAGGAGGGCCAAATACGGCTTGAGAGAGGGGAGCTCAGGACTCCAGAGCCTGCTGGAATCCTTTGAAGCCCTTGCCACTGGGGAGGACGAGCAGGCAGTGGGATGTCTTGCGTGGAAGTATAATTTTCCTGAAAGCCTTTCTACAAAATGTTCTGCATCGCAGGTTCATGTGTAAGAAGGAGCTGTAAGTGGAAAGTTGGCATGCTTTGGAAATTGGCTGAAGGGCAGGAAACAAAGGGGAGCATAAAAAACCTAAAAGGATGTTAATTAGGGAGTGCCTTGGGGATATGGTTGAGACCAGCTTTTTATTATTTACATAAAAATTACTTGGGGAGTAGTACTGAAAGGGATTTTCATGTTGCCCAATGAAACTGCGTTAGAGAACTGTGTATGAAAATGCAAATAGTGGAATTAAGGGAGGATTCAATTTTTTGATGGAATTGAAAAGGAATGTTTTCTAACATATTTCTATTTATCAGCCTACACCCATTCTGTTCACCAGATTTCCAGTTGAGTAGTGGGCAGGGAAGCTTCAGCTTGAACAACTCAAATCTCCGCATTTTGGGGGCCAGCAGAAAGTACTTGAAGAAATTTTGGCATCCTACGCACAGGGCAGGTCCTGAAATTAAATGGATGTTATATTCATCCCTAAAAACCTCTCTTTTCAAAGGAGCTGGAAGGCAGATAGAATCTGCTCTTTAGCTATAAGCATTAAGATTGGGCCACCTAACACCCACATCTACCCACTTCCCTTTACTTAACATTTTCTATCACATGGAGCTCAAATTATCACAGAAATTCATTGCAGGCATACCCCAATAGAGAGCTAGCAATCTCTCTTAAGCAAAGTTATTGCATACGCAGTGAGCCAGGACTTGAAGTTGGGAGCCCAGGAGTGACATTTGCTACCTTCTCTATAGCCTACCCTGGGGACGGGCTATGTAGACATCATGGAGACCACTGAGCATTAAATGAACTAGGCCTCCTTCATCACAAACCAAAACATATAAAGCAACCTTTAAGGATCCTCGAGTGGCCTTATCTCCCCCACAGACCGAGAGCTTCAAAGAGAAATCTGCACCTGGCCCAGAGCTGGCCCTTAAATAACATTTGTGAAATGGATGTGCAAAGGAAGGAAGCAAGCAAGCCTCTGGCCACTCTTCTGGCCAGCACAGCATCTGTTGTTGGTCAGTGTTCCAGCTACATCTCAGGCATCACATTTCTTCATGGTCAAACTATTGAGGCCAACTGTTGGGCCCCATCTGTGTGGACTGCAAGTCTCCAAAGGAGGCTACCCTGGCCACAAAGCTTGCTGCACAGTCAAGTACCTCACAGTGCATACCTGCAAACCATGGGGCTGGGTGGGACAAGGGAAGGGAAATCAGAAGTCAGTCTGTTAGGGGGAATAATGTGCTCTCTTCTTAAGCAGGAGTATTCCCGTTCGTTTCAGGTAAGAGTGTACGATCTCTCCAGATACGAGCATGGAGCAGATGACGTGCTGATCCTGGCGACTGACGGACTGTGGGATGTTTTATCAAATGAAGAAGTGGCAGAAGCAATCACTCAGTTTCTTCCTAACTGTGACCCAGATGACCCTCACAGGTTTGTGCATTTCTGTGATTATAGGGCTGCTTCTTGATGGTGTTTCATAATGTGACTGCAATTAGTAATATCGTGCGTTGTCGACATTCATGATGCATAGTAGAGCTAAGAGAGAGGTTTTAGGGACCAAACTACAGGAGGGACTACACTTACTATTAGAGGCGCATCACAACCAAATAAAAATCCTCCTGAAGTTGAACGTAGGTCCAAGCAGTGAAGAATTTGATTTATAAGATATTTTAATATCTTAGTTCATATCCTCCAAAGGGGGAATAATTTGTGATCCCCCTGACAAGACTGATAGGAAATGCTCCCGGGATATATTTTTATCTACTGGGGAATTGTTTCTTTTGAGAAACATTGAGAAAGGAGAAAATTAAAGTAGATATTTTCTTACAGCATAATGGCAGTATAACTGTCCTAAACAACCCTAAGTGACTCAGATATAAAGAGAAATCCCTTCTGGAGAAACAGAGTTTTCACTTAAAACACAAGAACACAAGTCACCATGAACAAAAACCAGCGGAAACAACAGACAGCGGAGTTGGACCTGTAACCACTTCATTATTGGATTTGTCCGTGAAAAATATAAATAAATATTTTAACACTTCAGAAATATTTTTTAAAACATTGAAAATATGAACAAGGATAAAAGACTATAAAATATCTGCACTTTTAAAATAAGGAAATGGAACTTCTGGAGATGAAAAATATAAAAATAGGAACTAAAAAGGCCACTGGATTACAGGGATTAGAGACAATGGACGGGAACACTAGTGAGCTGGGAAATAGATCTGAATAATCCAGAGTGTGGCTCAGAGACAGAAGGAAAATTGTGAAATGAGATTAAAAGACTAGGAGCATAATCTAAGAAACATTTGAAAGATATTAATTATCCCCAAATTGATCTATAGAGTCAGTACAGTTATAACCAAAATTCCAATGGAGTTTTCATGGAAGGAACTTCATAAGGATATTCTAGAAGTACATGGAAGAACAAAGTGCCAAGAATGTTTGTGACATTTCTGTATGGATTTACCCTTCTAGATAGTAGACAAAATCAGAACAACTAAGACAGTGTAGAAAAAACATAAAATTTCGCCCTGGCTGGTGTAGCTCAGTGGATTGAACACAGGCCTGTGAACCAAAGGGTCGCAGGTTCAGTTCCAAGTCAGGGCACCTGCCTGGGTTGCAGGCCGGGTCCCCAGTAGGGGGTGCCTGAGAGGCAACCACACGTTGATGTTTCTCTCCCTTTCTTTCTCCCTCCCTTCCCTTGAACAAATAATGAATAAATAAAAATGGATAAGTAAAATCTTTATATATATATATATATATATATAATTTCTTCTTTCTCTCATACCATACACTAAAATCAAGTCCAGGCAAATTAAGACTTAATATGAAAAGTAAAATAACTACAACTTTTAGAAAAGAACATATATTGTAGGAAACTATCCTTCTGATCGCAGTTGGGAAGGATTTCTTAAACAAGACACAGAAAGCACAAACAATAAACGATTGGTAGCCTCGCCTACATTAAAATGACCAAATTTGGTTCTTCAAAAGACAACATAATGAGAATAAAATGGTGAGCTATGAACTGGGAGGAGATTTTTGCAACTTGTATAACAGAAGAGGGAATGAGAGCCATGAAATACAATGAACTCTGACAGATCAAAAAAGATAATTAAAAAAATAGAAAAATTATCAAGAACCAGTCATCACACAGAAGGAAATTAATGGCCAATAAATATATGAAAAAGAATATTCAACTTAAATTGAGCAGCACAAATTAAAAATATGTGGAGGGCTGAAAATGGTTTTGTGAACTCGTAGAAAGATTCCGCAGACAGCACGCGTGGTGAAGTTGAGCGCGCACGCACCCTGTCCTCCTCCTAGGTCTACACCCAGGAGTAGTGCGCCTGAAAGTGGGGTCTTGGGGCCACATGGTGTTGGCATCAGCTGAGAACTTGTTAGAAATGCAAATTCTCAGACCCCACCCCAAATCTACTGAATGGAATCCCAGTGGTGGGAGCCAGGGGTTTGTGTTCTACCAACCCATCCAGGGGATTCTGGAGCTGCTAAAGTCTGAGTTGTGTAAAAAGATATCCACAGAATTGTTTTATTACAAAAATGAAGCATCGTGCATGTCCAGTCATAAAACGGATAAACAAAGAATAGACTATAGCTCAGAACATGAACCAAATTTGTGCTCATTAACAGGGCAGAATCTCAAAAACCATGTTGAGTTTAATAAGCAAGTCAGAAGAATACACACATTATGATTCTATATACATGAAGTAGAAAACTAACAATGTGTCATTTCAAGGTACAGATATTACAACTTTAACAAAAACCAAGAGAATTAGCCCAAAATTCAGGACAGTGGCTGCCTGGGGAGGAGAGGTGGCAGCGGGGGATATGTGCTTGAGGAGGGGCACACGGTGAGCTTCTAGGTGCTTACTGGTAATGTCTGTTCCTTATTCCTCAGCTAGATGACAGGTGTGTGATGGTTCGTGTTATTTTTAAACTGTACATATGTTCCATACATTCGTCTGCGTGCAGACTGAGAGGCGATGTCGTCTAGTGGTTAATGGCATGGAATTTGTAGTCAGGCTGCCTGAGCTCAGATTCTGGTTCCGTTCCTTTTATACTTGTGACCTTAGGGAAGTTTCTTATTCCTTTGGTGCCTGAGACTCCGCGTCTGTAAAATGGGGGTTCCAGTAGTATCAAGTGAAGTGCCTGCCGTATTAGTAAGCGAGTGTCAGTTGTCATTGTTCGTTCCTATTTCTGTAAGCATCACATATTTCACAACAATAACAAAAACTGCTTTGGAAAAAAGTGAGGCCAGACTGTCTCGGTTCCTCGAATTGTTTGGTATACCAATTTTGCTCAGGTGCAAAGGAATTAACAGTACTGCAATTAAGGATTCTTTTATTTAAATTTGAATGTATTTTTCTCCTGTCAAGTTTTTAGTTTTAATCTGTGTTTTATATCCTGCTTGTTAGCAACATTCTTATGTT
This sequence comes from Anoura caudifer, assembly GCA_004027475.1. Taxonomy (NCBI): domain Eukaryota; kingdom Metazoa; phylum Chordata; class Mammalia; order Chiroptera; family Phyllostomidae; genus Anoura; species Anoura caudifer. The sequence continues at coordinate 30,319 of PVKU01001608.1, forward strand.
GATTTTCTCCACTGTGATTATTTTTATAAAGCTTTGCAAAGCGAGCTGACAGGTATGAGTGAAAAGGCACCCAACACTTTTTTTTTTTTTTTAAATCTCTCCAAGCCGGCCTGGTCTTGCTCACCAGCCTATCCCTCTCCATGGCAACAAATCTGCCCTCCAGGGAGTGGTGACCTATCCGCAGCATTATCACTGGGCAGGTGCATGCCAGGCCAGAGCAGGCTGCTGGGTTCATGAGAAATGTCACCATTGCAGCAGGACTTACAGTGACCTCCATGGAACAGACAGGGCCAAAACAAAAAGGTCTTCACTGTGCCTTTCAGGGAAGACTGCAAACCAAGGCTAGAGAGAGAATCTTGTATCAGATAAATGAAAGAGTTGAAAGGAAAAGCTACAAAAGGAGCACAGTTTTATTGGTAACACACAGAATATCAGGCTGAAGGTCAGAAAAACTCTGGTTGCTTTTTGAGATCTTAACGCAGTCAGAACTTTGGAGTGGTGCTACTCTTCTTTGCTAAAAGGCTGTCATTCAAGTTCATTCATTTGGGAGATAGTTAGGACCTATTTTATGAGCCAAGGCCTGCTAGACCCTGAGGAAGAATCTGAAGAAAAACAGACCTGGTCCTGCCCTCCTGAAGTTCAAAGTCCAGAGGGGGTTGCAGAAGCATAAGGAAGTTACAGGGAGAGTGGATAAATATAGATAAGCCAGGAAATGTCAAGCTGCGGTGGACCCGGAGAGGGAGAACCCCACAGTCGGTGTGGCTGACTCAGTGCGCGGTCCTGTCAGTGGCCGAGGTGTGAGAGGTGAGCAGGCCAGATCATGCTGGACCTTATGAACTCACAGGATTAATATGAACATTTGTAGGAAAGGAAGTCTGTGATGATATAGAATTTGTGCAATTTGTTCACCTTCATCCCTACTCAGAAAACATTCTATAAAATCTGACAGCAAAAACATGAGATGTGAGTCATTTCTCTCCCTGTATGTGCTCCTTAGTGATTTAAACCATGTTGGAAAATCAGAGAAACTTAACTTGTTTTAAAAGCACAATTTAGGAATTATATAAAGTGATGTCCTCTTCCATGTGTGATGTATTTGCACGTATCTGTGTGTAACTTGAAAAGAGGGCACTGCACTCCTGCCACAGCACAGTCCCAACGCCCTGGTGGCAGGAGGCTGCCTGACGGAGCCCTCTTAACGGGGAGCTGTTCTATCTCGTCATGCAAAATAGACACATGAGTGGAAGTCGGTCATCCTCATAAATCTGAACCTAAATCATAATTTCTGTGATGAAGAAAGACCCACTTTAGTTCCAGAGGCTGTATGAGCCCTCCCTTAGCCAGAAGGACTCATTTCTCCCCAAATCTAGTCCGGAACCACGGGTTGCCTGTTTGGTTGTGGGAGCTGGGGGCTGGAGAGCTCCTGGGTCCAAGCCCGAGGAGGCGGCCACATGGGTCAGCCTGGTGTTTGATAGAAAGTGAGGAAGGAGAGATGTTCTCTCAGGATGGGCAGCCTGAGAGGAGAGATGACAAAGCAAGTGAGAAGAACAACGAAATGTTTCTTCTTTTGAGGTTTTGAATGGGCCTGTTTGACTTTGAGTTGTGCCAGGTTCACCCAGTTTTGTCTAGAAATTGAGCAGGACAGAAAGGGCAGTGCCTTAGCCCTGGGACAGTCAGGACTTTTGGCTTTTGCTCTTTGATTATTTGGCTTTGTTTATATTATATGTAGGGGTGGTTTTTTGTTTTTCTTTGCTTTTTCTCTTTTTCCTCTTAGGAACAGCCATTCTCACCGAACTGCCAGCATAGTCTTCCTCTCATGACATCATTTCCAATAAAAAATTTAAAATAGCATCTCACACTCCAGAGTGCATGGTGAGAGGGGAGATGGTTAGCATAAAGATAGGTTTGTGAATTTGTGACCCTCACGCCATCCTCTCAGGCAGAGATGAGTAAAAATTAGCCACGTAATCTTCTTGACCTCAGTGTATTAAATCCTTTTGCTATTTTGAACTGTCTTAACAAAGAAACTGGGAAATTTTAAAAAGAGGCTTTGTGGACAAGCCAAAATGTGAGTTTGGTGGGGTTTTTTTTTTTTCTTTCTTTCTTTCCTTTTTATTGGAGTTTGCCCTGAAGTGCAGCGGCGCTGGCAGTTCTATGACTGAGGGGCCATGGAATGGACTATTCTTAGGGAATATGCCAAGCTAACATTCTGAAGTGGGGCCGCCGAAGGCACAGAGGCTGCGGTCCTCTGTAGTTTCGGTACAAGTTTCTTTTGTGGCCTAAATATCCTGCACAATTTGTAGAGGGTGCTTAGAGAAAGACCTGGAAGGGGTTTGGTTTCTGAGGCAACACAGCCCCTCTGTTAGGCTGGAGGTTTGAGGCTGAGTCTCCTGAAAAGAACATTCAAAATGGAGGCAAGTACGTAATACTCAAAGAAGAAGGAAGCTTGATATTTTGTCAGAAGTGAATAAATTAATAATAGTACTAAAAGGAAAGGACATGGGCAAAGCCAAGAGGAACAAGGGCCAACCAAACATGAAAATGTGGCATTGATTTATGACTTAACAAAAAATGCAGGTTCCACTACCTAGCACCACAAAAGCCAAACTTGTGATGCAGATGCTAGTGCAGAAGGAAAGACTTTTTTTCAGGTGCCACACAACCTGGGAGAATGGTGGACTCCAGTCTCAAAGACCATCTCCTCTTTCTGCCATGGAAAAAGTCCAGCCATCCTCAGCAAGGCCAAGACAAAAGCCAGTGTTGAGAGCTCCTGCTCCATTTCAAAGTACAGTCCTTTGGAACCTGCAGGCAGCCGCTAAGCTACCCATCCAGGTAGCTTCACTTGTTCCCAGCTGCTGTCCACATGGAGCCCACATGGCCATGAGCCACGCAGCTGCCAGGGCTGCATGGTTGCATGCCCCTGGGCAAGAGAGCACACAAACCACTGGCAAAGGCATCACCAGGTGGGCAAAAGAGAGGGGGGCTCCCTTCTGGAGGCCACGTAGCCATGGGGAGAACAGGTGAGTGAACCATACCAGTGCAGGTTTTGTGTGTGTGTGTGTGTGTGTGTGAGAGAGAGAGAGAGAGAGAGAGAGAGAGAGAGAGAGAGAGAGAGCGAGAGAGAGCGCGCGCGCGCGAGCGTGAGCAAGCTTCTTTGTTCCCCGGATTACATTAGGTTGGGCCAGGTGCTTTATCAAAATGACCAATCTCCCCAAACTTTCTTGTACTTTGGTCCACCTTCCAACCAGCCTCTTCCTTTCCCAGGCTAGATTGATGGGTCTCTGGTCTAGCACTGCCACCCCTGTACCATTTTGACTTCTGTGGTACATGTGCCTGCCTTCCCCTGGTCCCACCCCCAGTCTGTTAATGGAAGGAAAGGGAAAGGCTTTTTTCTCTACACAATTATCTTGCTAGCTTTTTTCGTGATCAAAGAACCTCCCCTTGCTGCCATCTTGGCCAAAGGGAAGACTCCTCAGCACTCTGACTGACTGCTTTATGGTAACAGATTCACATTCCAAATGCTCAGGCAAAACTTTGCAAGGCTTTGCTGCCCATTCCTTTATTTCCCAAGACCCATCTGTGCAAATCTCATCTCTGTAACTTGGACCTAATGGCCCTTGGTCCCCCTGCCATGATACTCGAGGGGCTTATTATGGGGTATTAAGTCTGTAAGTACCAATATACTGTAAACTCTGGAGAGCACTTCCCTAATGAGAGAAGCTTTCTCAGTGGTCACGTTTCAAATGCTGTTCTTCACATCCATGCTATCTGAGGCTCAGAAAACTGTGCCTTGATACAAAAGAGAGTAATCAGTGGAAAATTAATAGTAAAACACCCACCAAACACTGACAGCAGGATACTCATCTAGCTATCAAATAGTTTGTATTACTTGATAATATGAAATTTATTTTGACAGAAGACAACAGTTCTTTTTATGAAATCATTCCTTGAGTTAGCTGAACTGATTTCCACCAGCACCATATGGTTTTCAAACACTATGCCTCAAATGCAAAACGGAAGACCCCCACCACCCACCAACCAATTACAGATTTTCCAAGCAACATCATTTGTGTTTGATCTGGAGTTTGAAAACTCGATAATATCTGCATTTTTGTTTCTTTTTCAGTGTTTAGCATATTCAGATCCGTGGGAATTGCGAAGTCAGCCCGAGCCCCTGCTCCCGCAGCCTCAGCGCCTCTCTCTGCCAGGCCCTTCTTTCCCGGTGCTGTTCACGTGGCCTTGGAGCACAGCTCTGCAGCCACGTAGTGGGAATGTCAGGGCATTTTAAAGGGCTTGCCAGGGAGGATTGAGAAAGAAAGGGTCTGTTATGAACACTCATATTGAAATGTTGCTGTTTGGGATTCTAACTAAAATAAACATGCACAAGCTAAGAAACCAGGGAGCTGGTGCCAAGGGCAAAGAATTGGACAGTGCCTAACAGGCATTCTTGCCCTCTCCTGTGGGAGTGGGGACCTCTCCCCAGCCTGTGACGTTGTACCTGCTGGCACACAGACCTCTGAGGGACACAGTGGCAGGGTTGCGGACAGCAGCTCATTATTCCAGCGTATTAGTATATTCCATCTTAATGGAGTCCCTGCACCTTGGGCAGGGGACAAGCTGACACGAATGGCTTCCGAGCTGGGCAAGGACACATGTGTGGCTCAGCTCCCAGCAGTGAGCCTAAGACAAGCGTCCTCCAGGATGAGTGAGTGAGTTGCCAGGGACTGAGCACAACAAAGAGCCCTCTCCAAGTCACCTCCCACCCCCACTCACCCAGTCATGGTAGATCCCTGCCAGTGTTCCGAAGCTTGGGAGAGCTTTTCTACCTCTTAAAACTAAGAGGCCTGCTCAGAATGCAAAGAGGATTCCTCCTCCTCTTCCCATCACACTCTATTACTTCAGGGCATCAGCAGATGGAGGCTGCCTTTTATATGCAAATATTTGGAACCCATTAATCCCCCAGTTCCTGCCACCTACCCTCCCTCTTGTAAGACCCTGTCGGTACCATCCAAATGGCAAGTAGAAGTTCCCACCCAGCTAGAACTATTGAAGACTTTAAGGCAATTTCAGCCTGAGGCCTGAAATTGACTTATTTATGACAATCCTGTACTGATTCAGATGTGGGCTGGTGGGAAACAAGATTCTACAAGAGGTGGATGACTTAATGCTAAACTCTGTGCAGAGGACAAAGCCATTTTATGTCTAATGAGGAGAATGAGAGCTCACCTTTCTTGACCCCTGAGCAAGTGCCAGGCACTGTGCTGAATGCTTTATGGAAGGACCTCCTCCACTCCTGGTAGGATCCTTTGAGGTCTGCACTATCATTATTCCAGACTTAACAAGAATGAAAAGAGGGGCTCTAAGAGGCTGAGGAATTTTTCCAGAGCCACCCATCTGGGCTGTGGTAAAGCCAGGATTGGACCCCGGGCAACCCACGCCCACCCCGAGCGCTTTTATGTGCCCCACAGAGGAGGTGAAAGAATTAAGGACTGCCACAGAAGAGGCAGGGACAGCAGAGACAATCGAGGATTTATCAGTCTCCTTGCACCCTGACATTAGTTAGAGGCAGTGGTTGTGAAAGGAGCTTCTGGCCCTCCCATAGTTCTTCAGCCCCTCTTCTTTTTCTGGTTTTCTTCCCTTCCCCACTGGCCTTTCTCTGCTCCCTCCCTCTTAGAGCTCAAGGAGGCTCGAGCCAAGCCCTGAGGAGTGTTCCAAGTCAGATCCCTCCCCGGCAGCCATTTCTTTCAGCAGAGCTTTGCTGATCAATATTGAAAGCTTCAGCTGGAGAAGAAGAATGTCCTCAGAACACAAAAGTTGTTTCCCAGGGAGACTCCTCATTAGGAGAGAGGGAGCACTTCAAACCACTCCAGAATTTCCCCAGTGTGGTCTGACCGGCATTCTGAACATGGCATTCAGTAACAGCCCTGCACCGCTCTGCATCCAGCTTCCAGAACCGCTGGCTCCTTAGCCTGCCCCAGAGTCCTGGCCGGTGTATCATGAAATCCACTTCCCCTTCACTGCCCTCAGCTGCACTGTCTTCTTTGCTACTCTCCTGTGTGTTTTGACTCAGATCTGCTGCCACCACTCCCTGGACCCCTCAGTCTATGGCATGTGTACAGCCTCTTTAGCCTCAGTACCAAACCGTAAAGCCCTCTTATTTTGCTGCCACATAAACCAGTTTCTTTCATTGTCACCAAACCAGGCCGCCTGTGTCAGACAGAAATTTGGGAACAAGGTGGAACAGAGGAGAAGCAGTTCCTTTCCTCCAGAGGAAGTTGTTTCTTCTTGTACCAGCCTTGACATACAGCAAGCTTGCTAATAGTTTCATGCCTGGAGCAACTTGGCTCTGGAATATGAGTGCTAGTGAGCTCTAACCAGCCTGGCTGAACGTTTGGGCCAGGGCCAAAAACCTCCCAAGAGTTGGGTTCCTGCAGTGGTGTTGAGCTGATCAGTTTATAAAGAAAACTCCCTGCTAGTGGTCTCATTTTTCCAGAAAGCTGTTTCTGCCTTTAATATTTAATACTTGGGTCTCCTGTAGTGAGAAATAAATGTCAAGAAACTGGGCTTAAGTTCAGTTGTAGCGTTAAGTTTTTGAATGTAGCGGCTAATCTGTCCCTTCAGTTATCCATGCAGACTGCTCATTAGAGAAACCTGGCAAAGGGAAATCTCGTGGAGGAGTCTGAGCTCCTGGCAATGCTTCTGGAAGAAGAAGGCCTAGGGATTCTCCCTAAGCTTCCCACTTATATTGAAGTTGGCCTTCCCTTAAGTACATGGGTACCTGGCTGATGGCTAGACGCTGATGAAATTCTAAAATTGAATTGATGAAATTGAAGTTCTAAAAGGAGAGGGAAGTGACTAGGTAGGCCCAACACACAGTAAAAGTATGAAGCAAAACCTTACACCTCTCCTGTGGTGTGGAGATCCTACACCAAGAAATTAACAAAACATTCTAGGGCTGGAAAAACCCATAGTGTCCCAAATTTTGAAGTCTCCATAGATAACCCAGGGCACATGGTATTTGTTATGTTTAACCCCATCGAAGAGAAGTTTTTATCTTCCCTTCAAATCTACCATGAAAAAGCATAATTAGACAATGGAGCCTTCCCTCCAGTACTCCCCCAAAACCTAATAAAGCAAATTGAGAGAAACTTGAAACACGTGCATCAGAATCAGAGGGTAAGAGGTGGATTTCACAAAGAACAAAATAAAAATTCACAATGATGAAAAACATGACATTGAAATAAAACAACTCACTGAATGGATTGAATAGAAAACTGCTAAAGCAGGAATAGGCGAACTGAAAGATATCACAGATAAATAAGGAAAACAAAAAGGAAGCTGAAATTTAGAAGGTAAAGAGAGTTTATGGAAAAAATATGAAAAATAGAGAAGAAATATTAAAAAATTCACAGCTGAGGATTTTCCACAATCAAATACCTTCTCAGTTTAAAGAAGTAAAACTAATACCTAACTATGATAAAGAAAATCTTACTGTTACATCTTAATGGAACTTCATACCATCAACAATAAAACAAAAACAATTTAATAAGCTACCAGTGAGAAAAGACACTTATGTATTGAAGGCATCATACAAGACAGACTTCTCAACAAAAGAATCAGAAGTAAATGGAATATTACCTCCAAACTGCTGGGAAAATAGTCAGTCTAGCATTCTATACCCAATAAAGCTATCATCCAAGATTAAAGGCAAATAGAGGTTTGTGGTCCAAAAAGTGGGTGAATTTCTCTGCAACAAGCCCTTGTTAAAAGAATTACTAAAAATGTGCTTCAACAGAAAAAATAAAATCCAGAATGAAGGAATGAACTTCAAAAAGCAAAGAAGTTAGTATGTTGATTTATTTATATAAGTGATAATAATGGCTAATAGTCTTAAAAACAAGGTGAAATTAAAATAGTAGGTAGTAACATGGAAGATGAAAGAAGGCATTCTAAGATTCTTTTATTTTCAGGAGGAGGACGTAAACACTGATTAACTCATATATTAAAATTTTAAGCCTAACTGCTAAAAGAACAGAAATAGTAAACTAACACTTCTAAACCAGTAGAGGGAAGAAAAAGGTATTAAAGAAAGCTCTCAACCCAACGGAAAGCAGGAATGAAGGAAAAGAAAACATAATAAATAGAAATACAAAATAAGTGTGTGTCTATCTGTGTGTGTGAACAATGGCAGAACATACATCATAATTGCTATAAGACTAACTTTGTTCTAATTAGCCAGGTACCACTAGTGAAATAAACTTAAAATAATAAAAAGTTTAGAAGTCCTACTCTGCCTTGTGAATTTTATCATTGGAAAATATCAGGGCAAGAGGCAGCATTTAAGATAACTATGGTTTCTTGCCTAAGAGACTGGGGATGCCATTAACTAAGGATGATTGATGGGGAAGACCCACTTTGGAAGTGAAAATAAGTTAACATTTATTGACTTCTTCCTAAGTCTTAATTGGGGCCTACAAAGGAAATTAGGAAGAGGCACCGGAAGAGCGTGAGCCATGCGTCGTGGAAGCCCAGGCACAGGAAGAGGACTTGAAATGTGTGGTGGCGTGGAAGTGCTGAAGAGGAGGAGGACTCCAGAAGAAAAGACAGGAGACTTCAAGGACCAAGTAAAGTAGTGGTCAGCAGTCTCTGTGCCGGAGAAAGGGTGAGCAGAATGAGCATTGTGAAGAAGCCTTTAGATAAAGCTTCAAGAGAACAAACTAATTGGGTGCTGGGCCTACTGGTAAGAGATTAAGGAAGAAAACGGGAAGTAAGAAACAAGGGAGCAAAATGGATTTCTCTCTCTCAAGAAGTTCAACACTGAAGGGAAGACAGAATGGATGGTGAAGAGAAATGCAGGCTCAAGTTATCTGAGAATTGGCAATGACCATTTTTTAAGAATAAAACCATTATCTAGAGCCCTCTGGGAAATGAGTTAGTTTCCTGGGTAACCATCTTTTCTAGGTGACCTAATGCTGCCTTTTCAAACACCAAAGCTAGTTCTGACCATTTTTACAGTACCCCAGGTCACCAGCAATAGCAATATCAGGGTGGTCTGTTGCTTTAACTACAAGTGATACTCTTTCATGACTTAAATAAAGCCAGTTAGACATGATTTAACCTTGATCTCTCAGCATTGCCCCTTGACCGCAGGACCTGGTTCGCCTCTATACTGGCCAGAGGAGCTATCTTGAATTCTTTTGTTTTTTGACATCTTTGAATATCTTTCTTTTATTTCCAGCAATCTTTCCCATAATTTGCCATAATTTACTGTCTAGTCTGCTCATAAACTAGATTAAGGGTGTATCCAGCCCTGACAGATGAATCTACTCAGGATATTGACTCAGCCAAGTTTCTGAACTTGAAAGGCTAATGTCCAGACCTTGGCCAGTCACCAGGGTATTAAGCATCACCCTGATATTTGTGGTAGCCTTTCCCTATGTGGTTATACAATATAACTGTATATGATTTACTATAAAACCAAGAGTAACCTGGGGTGAGCATCTGGGGAACTCTTTTTGAATATAGTAATGAACTGCAGTATGTAAATTTAGGGATCTGTATTTGTCTCTTAGCCAGAGACCTCTTTGGAGGCCTGTTTATTTACTGATCTCTCCACAAAAGAACCCTCAGAGAGTGCTAGCTAGCCGTATTTTCCCTCGCGTGTAACAGATTTCTGCCTCTCTAAGCTGATAATTCCCTCCCTACTGGTAGAAAAAGGGGTCTCTCCTTCCCACCTAACACCTATCCACCAGAAGAGAAAGCATGTCTTGTGTATTATCTAAAATGGCCTCTGCTTTGCCACCTCTGTCTGCTGCCTGGTCTGTACAAGTACACTGAGGTTCATAGACTAACAATCCTGAGGTCATTCTCTATAGACCTTGGTCTTAAACAATGCAATGACAGGGCTAGATGTAGGTCCCTCTTAACATAAGAATTGGTAAATTCATAAAGGGCTTTAAATGAAGAAATGGGGAGTTTCTGGTGTTGTAAATACTCTAACTCACCATTCTGAAAGCAAGGCAAAGATATTCCAAGTAGGTAAAGAACACTATTGACATCAGCATGGTCTGCTATTAAAGTCCCAGAGGCTGCCTTCCAAGAAGCCTTCCTTACAGTGTGACATTTATTATCTTGGTGATTTACCAGAGTCTGGCTTTTAGCTTTTCAATTCAGAAACTAGTTTAATCAACATAGAACGGATTCATTATCAGAACTGGATTCACCCTAACCAAGCTTACAAGACTGATCTGCAAACCAAAATGCCGGTTGATATCTATACGGAAAAATATAACTGACTCATATTCTTAAAGTATAAATGATTAGCTCATTCTTTCCCTGTGGGCAGGTCTGCACAGGGAGGCAGATCATAAACAGGTTATTTGGCGAACATGACATCAGAATAAAGGTGAATCATGTTTAGCGGCATGGACTAAGAGTAATCCATCCACAGTTCTACCAGGGAAACTAAATTTCTTTGAAGTCTGCCAGCTAAGGCTGTCTGCCCTGATCGGTGTTTTGATAGACACCTGCCAATGTTTTGTCTCATTTTTTTTCTGCTTTGCGGCTAACCTAGGCCCACACACCCACCCAAATCACCTCCCACATGAGTTTTTCCCTAGATGTTAATACTTTCCATCAGCTTATACCATGGTTATTCTTTTGCTTAAGTTTACAGTTTAAATCTCAAGGGATAACCTTATTTTCAAATTTTGGGGGCATCCCTCACTGTACTCACGTTGGTCAGGGGAGAATGTAGCATAGACAAGGCTGGGTGGGACGGCTCACCGCACCAGGGTTTATCAGTAGTTTACCAATAAAACTCTTCTCATTTTTACTGCATTCCTATGCTACATGTATATCATTAATATTTTTCTTTAAATCATAAATAAAAGATTATTTATTTATTTATTTTAATCTTTATTGGATTTTTCCCATTACCGTTCACTCCCCCCCATAATCAGCACACTCTTGTCCGTGTCCATGAGTCCTTTTTCCTTTTTGCCTGATCCCTCCACCCCCTCACCTCCCTACCCCTAGTTCTCATTTGTTCTCCATTATGAATCTGTCTCTGTTTTGCTTGTTAGTTCAGTTCCTTCATTAGATTTTATTTATTTAAATCCCCACCTGAGGATATGTTTATTGATTTTAGAGAGAGAGAAAGAAACATCGTGATGAGAGAGAAACATTGATCAGTTGCCTCAGGATTGAATCTACAGCCTAGGCAAGTGCCCTGACCAGGGATTGAACCCACAATCTTTTGGTATATAGGATGACACTCCAACCAATTGAGCCACCAGCCAGGGCAAAAGCAAATTTATTTTAAAAGGTGGTTTACCATAAATAGAAAATCACTATCCTTGTTGCTAAAAATGAACACTGAAAATAAAAGCTCTTAATTATTTTTCCCATGTACTTTTTTAGCTAGACACTATTTGCCATGGAAAACCCTGAACCAGAGCAGATCCCCGTTAATACACTAGCACCAAACTGAGACTCTCCTTAACGTCATCAAAACCTCAAAAAAGGACTGAGCAATGAAAAAATTTAGGAGGTTGTTTAATGTTCCCTGCGTCTTGTCCATCTCTATCTAAACAATAATTTACATTAGGCATCCCACATGTGGGGAGAAAAAGACCTAGGCTTTTTGAGACTTTAAGGGTATCTGAAAACTGTTTAGATAGCTATAGCGATGCCTCCTTTCTAGCCTCGCCCGACCCCAGACTTTTCCTAGTGCTGCCCTGATGGTCTCCTTCCTGCTTCTCCCTGCACAGGTACACACTGGCAGCTCAGGACCTGGTGATGCGCGCCCGTGGCGTCCTGAAGGACAGAGGATGGCGGATATCTAATGACCGACTGGGCTCGGGAGACGACATTTCCGTATATGTCATTCCTTTAATACATGGAAACAAACTATCATGAAAACGACTCAGGGGACCGGAAGATCAGAAGGAAGCTGGATGCCTCTTAGCAGGGCAGGGCTGGGAAGTGCCCCAGAGGAGATCCAGATGATGCCACCTCTTCCCAGCCCAGATGGGGAGTTTGTTCCTGAGAGGCCTCCAGCTGTGCTTCAAGAGGATCCTTAGGTTTCAGTTTCCTCTTTAGTAACAGGTTTGGATACTCAGCAAAGGCGAAACATAAAGGCTGCTACTGAGTACTGTTTCTTTTGGTTCCTTTATCAGGCCTCCTAGGTGGCCATCGCCTGTTTTGTGCACACACATCTTATTTATTTATCTGGAGTGCTGGGGCAGCCACTTTCAGGTGTAACTGGCAGGAGACTCTTCAGCCGGTCAAGCTGCCGATTTCTCTACGGGTTACAAGTGCTGCATTGAAAGTTGGGGATCGTGCCTCAGAAAGTGTGAAGGTCCATCTTCTAGTCAGCCTGAGGTTTATTTCAGGGAATGCTATCTGCGTGTGTCTCTGTCAGTCTCTCTTTATTCTTTCATGGTAATAATGATGGGGTGAGGCAGGGATTTTTGTTTTTTAAGTCCTTGAATCTTAATTGTTTCCGTAGAACAGGACTGGGACTTTCCAACTTCTTGCCGAGGAATTTGTGTGTCAAAGTCCAGCCCTGGCTGTCGCCATATCCTGTGGCCCACACCACCCAGGCAGCCATTTGGAGCACTGCCCTGGCTCACAGAGAGCTTTGTTGTGTAATGATTTGTTCCTGAGTTGAATTTTCCCACTAAATCAGTGTTGTGAAATTTGGGGTATTTTTTTGGACCAGCAGTTCCTCCGCTGTCTTCAAGGGTGCTCCTGATGTGGCTTGAGGTTTCTGTTTGTTTCTGAATCTAAGTTTTCATTTCTGGGATTGATTGCTTCCAACTCCCAATCCATCCCCCACTGTGCCATGAGGACACATGTGAAGCAGTGTTTATAGGTGTGTAGGGAGTCCCTGTATCAGTCAGTTCATGATACCTCATTTCAGGACCAGTTCTCTATTTTGGGGTCCAGGTTCCATGGGCTGTGACTGTCCCCAAGCCAACTCCAAACAATGTATAAATATCGGATTCTGTCAGGGAACGGCAGGCCTACTCTCCCCCTCATCTTTGGACAAGGCTCACCCAGACTGAACTGGATAACACGGAATTTAAACTGGGTTAATTGGTCATTCTCATGCTGTATACCTGCTCCTTCTCCACAGAATCATGTCCCAGCCACCCAACCACTGAGACCCCTACTGCCACTGTCACACGCCTCTTAAGTGTTCCTCATGGAGCATCAGCCAAAGCAGTGGACAGATCTACCTGTTGTTTCAGTCCCAGGAGGGATGGTCAAATAGATTTTTAGAAATCACGTCTATCTCTGAGACTGCTTCTCCGAACTGAGGGACCCTGTAAAGTAATATCCAATTACTGTCTTCTCAGAGAGCCCCCGCAGTATGGTGAGCATCTTGACTTTTTGTAATTAAAACGTTCAGTAGAGGAAAAAGTCATTTGTGATCCCCCCAAAACGCTGGAGAGCCAATTCCCGTTCTCATGTTTGATTGAATCCCTTCGCCACAGGACAGGACAGGACAGGAACCTTTCCTCTGGGATCATTAATCGCTGGTGTTCCTGGAATTGCAGATATTTTCTTAGGAATGGCCTGGAGCCTTCCCAGTCTATGTCCATCCCGCAGGGTGGAACCAGTGCCCAGTCTGGCAGGGGAAGTACTGAGGGAATTCACCCACCGGGTGGTTGCCAAAATGTTGTCCGGACTACAACCTTGTCAGGAGTCTTCTTCATCTGACAGCTTCCCTTGTCCTCCAGTAAATCTTAGCTACACTAAACGTGTCTGTGGGGAGAAGGCTCTGGTAAACAGTTTGCTTCTCTGGCAGAATATGACACTATGGAAAACATGAAGGCATCCTACAGCAGTGTGGTCCCTTTCTGTTCTGCCTGACTCTCAACGCCACATACAAACTGGAAACCTGAGAGTTTTCCTTGGAGGACTCTGAGCCACCAGAGTGACTTCCTTCCTAAAGGAAGCAATCACTTCTTCCCCATGTTTCCATTGCCTTTCGTTCTTTTCCTTTCCTGGGCTTCTATGTAGGCTCTATCTTGAGTTTCTCCAGTTTTATTTGAGCTGTGAGAGTCAGGTATAGACATGCAGATGTCGTAACACCTTCTACCAAGGCACCTTCTCTCAGGAAAATCTCTGGAATCCCCTTGTTCAATTCATCCTAAAGTCTTGAGCATTTAGTCCTATTGGTTTTATTTAGAAAGGTACTTTGGAATTCTTTTCATAAGCCCCCTTAGGTGGAAAGATCTCAGTAGCAAGCTGAAGCCATGGTTCTGGTTGGGGGATGGGAGGAAAGCCACAAATGAGGTGAGTAAATCAAATGTGGGAAAATGATTTGTTAATACTCATAGAAAATCTGCCCGGTACTGATATTGCTCTGTGAATTGAGCTTACTCGGTTTTGGCTTTATGTTTTTCTCAGGCTCCTTTTAATCCCATCCCAGAGCCGTAACTGTGTCTATATAACAGGTAGGCCCCTGGAGCGTTTCTGGAAAGGTCAAAAGGCAACACGCTCAAAATTCTGCAGAACATATTTATACGTGGTTCTGAAATCTTGTGTATCTGAGTTATAGCCAAATCTGCTTGCCATCATAGCCTCAGAGGAAGTCTTGTTTAATAAAAAGTGTTCGATTTCCTAGTCAACTCTTTATGGTTGTCTTGGGGTATATGCAAGCCACTTCGTTTAATGAAAGACTCTTTAACTTCTAAATCTCATTGTTGGGCTGGCCACTGCCCTTTAGAATATTTGGTGACATTCTCTTCCTTAAAGAAAGAGAACTCCCACTCCATCCACACTGCAGCATTTTCCCAGGTAACAACCAAGCCTTTGTTGTCAGAACACCTGAAGTCAGAGCAGTGCCAGCCATCAGAGAGGACACAGGGATGTTCTTTGGGGTTATGCTTACATAGCTGCTGTTCTTGGGGCAAGAAGGGAGAGCTGGGAATCAGGCGAGGCCAAGTACTCAGCTGGCTAATAGGACGGAGCCAGAAACATGGGGGTTTCAGTTCTCCACATTATTCAGCTTTGGGAAATGTAGGGTGTTTAACTTAAATCTTCAGCAACCTAACCTCCTTGGGGCTGCATGAAGTTAAGTGTGCTTGCTCTCTTCTCACTCTTCTCGTTATTCATTTACTTTTTGGGAGACCTGTTGGTGGGCAGAGATGAGTCCCAGGACCCAGATTTGTCCTCGGACCTTGGCCATACAGGTAGGGTTTTTTGGTTTACCAACAGGACTAGCATGGAAACACTTAGAAAAACCACCCACATCTTTAAAATTCTGATTCTCCTCTTGCTCTCACCTCCATTCTCATCTGCTGATCAACCTGATTTGCAAGGCCACGAGGGGTCAGCTGTTTTCTTTCCACCACAGTCTGAGGATCTAACCTTTCCTTAAATGACCTAGCAGCAGCAGCTCCACTCTTTTCAGAGTGAATCTGTTAAGCTTTTATGAGATTCTATTTTCAGTAAGTTAGTGCTTCTGGGACACTTGGAGAAAGCAGTGAGAGTAACTGTCTATGCAAAGAACAACCAGGCTGACCCAAAAAGTTACCAGATCTAAGAAAAAAGTAAAAAGCCTCCGTTAGGAACTTGGGTATTTGAGGATTTACGATTGCAGTTTCACAGCCTGCACACCATCAGCCACCTTGCTGAGCAAATTGTAGTTCTGTGTGGGTGACCGTGTTTGCACTGGGGGTTTTCAAAAGACACTACCCGAGCAGCCTGATTTGCCTCTTACCTGAGCGCTGCTGGCAACCCTCTGTCAGATCCGAGCACCAGTCTGGGGAGTACTGCACTTTCTGTTCCACGACGTCATCTGTGTAAATAGCTTTAATTTTTCCTTCGTGTCTTAAAGTTTTGTTTGTGTAGAGACCAGGTAGACATCCACCAAATGGGGCTGTGTACGTGGTGTTGTTTTCTACTGTGGTGTACTTGAATGAGAACCCCGTGCCCTCCATTCTTCCAATCTTCCATAGTACTTTGTGTTGGGGAGTCCTCAGGTTACTCCTTTCCTCCTGTTTCGCCTCCATTTTCCTGGTCTCTTCTAGAGGCCCTGGGAAGCCCACAGTGGAGATCGTGTGTAAAGGATGTATGATAAGGTCTGGATTTCCAGAAAAACCCATGTGCAGTGAATGAGAGGAATCTGCCTGCAAATGGCTTCAGAACCATGTACCTTTATGCCCCGTGATTGTGAATTCTGGACTTTGTAGCCCCAAAGTGACAACTGTTTAGTAATGGGGATCTATTTTGTGTGATTTGAAACTTAGGTGCAGTGTTCCCTGGAAAAAGCTAAAGAAATGTACATGCTTAATGACATTTTAAAATAAAATATTATATATATGTATATAGAACCCCTTCAGCAAAGCTTTTTTTGTGTCATTTCTTTAATTCACCGTGAAATGTCTTCACATCAGGTCATGGGAGAATGTGCGTGTCCTGGCCTAGTGTGGCGTTGCCAACCGTAAACAGACGCAAAAGCTAATCAAAAAGGAATGGACGACACCGACGTTAACCTTCACAGGAATAGCAGTAAAGCCTACACATTTCAACAACGCCACTAGAAGAACGACTATGGGTGTGACTCCCAAGGGATATTCTTTTTTTATATTATTGAGTATAATTGACATATATTATTATATTAGTCTCAGGTATATGGCATAATGATTTGATACTTGGATGTACTGTAATATTACCACAGTAAGTCCAGTTAGTATCCATCATCATACAGAGTTACAGGATTTTTTCCCTTACGATGAGAACTTTAAAGTTCTGCCCTCTTAGCAAGATTCAGGTATGCAATACAGCTTTTGGTATTACTAACTATATACCAAATTATAATCACCATGCTGGACATTACATCCCCATGACTTATTTTGTAAGTGGAAGTTTGTACTTCTTAATTTAATTCAGTTTGCCCATCCCCTACCCTACCTCTGATAACTACCAATCTACTCTCCGCATTTATGAGTTAGTTTTCTTCTTTTTACATATTTTTTAATATTCCACAGCTAAGTGAGATCATATGGTATTTGTCTCTCTGTCTCATTTCACTTAGCATAGTGCCCTCAGGTCCATCCATGTTGTTACAAATGGCAGTGTTTTATTCTTTTTTATGACTCAGCAATATTCCTGTGATTCGTGTGTGTGTGACTATATAGCACATTTTCTTTGTCCATTCATCTGTCAATGCACATTTAGGTTGTTTTCATATCTTGGTTATTGTAAATAATGCTGCAGTGAACATGGGGTGGGTATCTTTTTTGAGTCAGTATTTCATTTTGTTTGGATAAATATCTATAAGTAGGATTGCTAGATCATGTGGTAGTTCTGTTTTTAATTTTTCTGAGGCATCTCCATACTGTTTTCCCTGGTGGCTGTGCCATTTATATGTCCACCAGCAATGCACAAGCATTCCTTTTTATCCACATCTTTGTCAACACTTGTTACTTCTTATCTTTTTGATATTTCACTGTGGTTTTGCTTTGCATTTCCCTGATGCTTAGTGATGCTGAGTATCTTCATGTATCTGTCGGCCATCTGTATGTCTTCTTTGGAAAAATGTCCTTTCTGATCCTCTGCCCATTTTTCAATTGGATTGTTTATTTTTACTGACTTGTATGAGTTCTTTATATATTTTGGATTTTAACCCCTTATCAGATACATAATTTGTAAATACTTTTTTCCCTACTCAGTAGGTTCTCTTTTCACCTTGTTGTTGGTTTCCTTTGCTGTGAAGAAGCTTTTTCATTCAGTATAGTCCCACATGTTTATTTTTGCTTTTGCTGCCAAGACTGATGTCAAGGGGCTTACTGATGATTTTTCTTCTAGGAGTTTTATGGTTTCAGGTCTTCATTTTTCAAGTCTTCATTGTTACTTGAGATTTTTCTTGTTTCCTGAGATAGGCGCTTATCACTATGAATCTCCCTCTTAGAACTGCTTTTGCTGCATCCCATGTTCTGTATGTTGTATTTCCATTTTCATTTGTATCAAGGTATTTGATATCTTTTGATTTCTTCATTACCCCACTGTTTATGAAGTAGTATGTTAATATCTACATATTTGTGAATTTTCCAGTTTTCCTTTTATAACTGATGTCTAGTTTTATACGTTTGTGATCAGAAAATATGCTTGATATGATTTTAAATTTTCTTAAATGTTTTATGGCCTAATAGGTGATCTGTCATGGAAAATGTTCCATGGGCACTTGAGAAAAATGTGTACTCTATTTTGTTTCAGGATGGAATGTTCTGGATATACCTGTTAATTCCATTTAGTTGAAATGTATCATTTAAGGCCAATGTTTCATTGTTAATTTTTCTTTCTTGATGATCTATCCATTGATGTAAGTAGGGTATTAAAGTTCACTACTATTATGTTATCTATTGTTCCCTTTAAGTCTGTTAATATTTGTTTTACATATTTAGGTGTTCCTATGTTTGGTGCATAAATATTTATAAATGTATGCCCTCTGGTTGAACTGACCCCTTATCCTAATAGGTATTCTTAAGTGAGAGAGCTAGTGACTAAATATCCTTGCTGAAGACAGGAAGAGTAAAGACTCCTTAGTCACTTAAATATTTTAAATACTACAAAGTGTTAGAAAATGTACCCTCTTATAAAATAACCTTAACAGGGGAGATAATTCTACTTAGTTCTAGAGTTCAGGAAGTGAAAAGTAATCTAGAAAATATCAATACAGCCCTGGCTGGTGTGGCTCAGTGGATTGAGTGCTGGCCTGTGAATCAAAAGGTCGCTGGTTCAATTCTCAGTCAGGGTCCAGGTCACCAGTCAGAGGCGTGCAGGAGGCAACCGACTGATGCGTTCTCACATGTTGATATTTCACTCCTTCTACCTTCCCCTGTCTCTCAAATCAATAAAATCTTTTTTTTTAAGAAAAAAAAAATAGCCATACAATGTTTAAAATAAAGTATTGCCTCACAAAGAAAGTTAAAAGTTGGCTATAGCATATTGGAAGCTTAGTTCAAAAGAGCCGACTAGGGATAAATTACTATATTAAGAATGGTTTTTGTTGTAAAACCTTCCCAGCTCTTTGCACTTCCACTTGTACCGTAATGCCCCCTGCCCCCATTCAGCAGTACGGGAGCTCCTGAAAAGAATCAGTCCTTGGATTAGAGTCCTGAAGATTAGAGGAGTCTTCTAGCATTCTGTGGTGAGCAGTGTTTAGCTGATCAGATTAGCCCTTGAGAGCTGTGGTACGTTGTCTCCACAGGTGGCTGCCAGGAGTGCCTCCTGTGCCTGTTCACAAATGCTCCTTTTCCCATCTAGAAGTGGCATTTTCCCCCACCCCTTTAATGTGGTTTGGCCTGTGACTTGCTTTGATTAATAGAATGCGGAAGTGACATTCTGAGAATTCCAAGCCTAGATCTCTGGAGGCCTGTAGCACCTGCTTTCACTCTTGGAAGATGGCCACCTGCAAATGTCAGACTAGATTACCGAATGATGAGAGGCCACCAGTAACCAAAATGCCCAGACATTGGGAGTGAGGCCATCTTTGATCCTCCAGCCCCACTTGAGACACTCCAGGTGGTACCATAAGCAAGAAGCCCCGCCACCTCTTGGCTGTTCAGGCCATTCCATCTGGGGCCACAGACAGCACAGGTCGGAGGGGAGCCATCCACACGGAGCCCTGCCCAAATTCTGGTCAGACCCGCAGAAACATGAGCAAATAAAATG
Organism: Anoura caudifer; assembly: GCA_004027475.1. NCBI lineage: Eukaryota > Metazoa > Chordata > Mammalia > Chiroptera > Phyllostomidae > Anoura > Anoura caudifer. Next base: position 50,011 of record PVKU01001608.1, read on the forward strand.
TTTTTTTGTTTTAACATTTGCATAATTTATTACAAAGCAATAGATCACTGAGACAGAGAATCTGGCTCTGGGGAATTTGGGGTAAAGTGGTTAAAAATATAAACTAAAAAGAGAAAAATGGCATTGAGAGAGTACACTTGTAACTTGGGAAATCATCCTCCATATGGCACCTGGTAGAGTGGCTGAAGTAGGGGGAAGAAACTTAAAATAGCAGTAATGCAGAGACTAACTGATGGCTGTGCTGGTACTTCAGCAAGAGCTCTCCTCCACACCTATGCTTTTGCTCCTTCATGCGGCTATACTGATCATTGGTAAGTCAGGAAAGCGGCAGCCTCTGGGGCCATGAGCCATGAAGGGGGAAAGGCCTTTAACCCCTCACTTAAGGTGAGACTATCCGGTGTGTACGCACCATTAAATGATCCTTGGGAGAGTCTAGTGATTCTTTGGCTCCCAAGACTGTTGCTTGAAAATGTTAGGTTATATCTCACGGAAAACAAGACAATTTTTAAATTGTGAATATTTGCATGTGTCTTGTTTAAAAATTCTCATCATCTAAAGATCTCCATCTATAAAATTCTTCAAACTTGTTGCCACCCCAGTTTTTTCCTTCGATTAAATGACAGGCCAAAGACTGAATTATATAGTCTAGCAGTTAGTTGGTCTTTTTAATTGCTTTTTCTGTAATTAGAGCCTTGTAAAGGCTGTTAATCTCCATATATCTCTCTACTTAGTCTCTTGTCTTTTACTTCTGATGAGATTTTCTAGCCAGCTAACTTCCCTTTATTAATTCCAGGTGTGACCGAGCACGAGGTGTGGGCAGGGTGCACCCTGATTGTCCCCCAGGACCCAGGTCTGAGAGGACTGCTCGTCGAAAGGGACCTTGGACAGAGCCTCGGAAGGTCTGAATACAGGCCTGGGGGATAGCACTCCTCTGAAAGGAGCATATAAATCAGAGCTTTCTCTTTTACCCTCTTTTAAAATTTTAATTTAGAAATATAATCAGTAAAAGGTAAAAGTAGAGAAGCTTTTTCAGAAGGCACTGTTGTGAGGTGAGGTGGGGGTGGGGTAATGGTGGACATGAAAACAGAAAAAAGAAATCAAAGCAGCAAAAATGTCCCTAATCAAGTCATTTCAGATCTGTTAGGCACTATTAGTATATATTAGTAATAAGACATCTCTGATTTGAACTAAGGAACTATGGAACCTGAAAATAGTCTTAGCAGCTGTAAATTAGCTATCACTTGCCTATTGGTTTTCGTCAATGAGGAAAAAAAGTTGGGACAAGATTGTGGAGAACTGTGAAATTTCTACTGTCATTGTGCTAGTGCAAAAATGCAATTTCTAATTCCTGGAAGCCCAAAATATAAGTTAGGGCATATATGGCCAATCTGCTAATTGAACAGTAGAATGTGAAAGAAAATTAACAGTGACAAAGATAAGTGCTATCATTATTATTATATATGTCTTTCTTGGAATTTTTAGATGGGGGAGGCCACCACCAGGGCCCCCCCATCTAAAAATTATCTAATTTTAGGGTAGAGTTTAGCAAAGGTTAGGATTTATGGGCCACTTGTCAAAACTACTCAACTCTGCTTCATTGCATGAAAGAAACCATAGGCCATCTGAGCTAGGATTTATCCCAAAGAGTTAAAAGTTAAGCTTTATATCTTGATCAGAAAAATTAACTTGGGAAAATATGGCCTAATCTTGTCTCTCTGGTGTGAAATAAATAAGAACATCAAACATATTAATGAACACCAATGGCCTATCAGAAAAAAAATAGGCAGGATCAGTAATCATTTATCTTGTTGTACAGGATAATTTATATACTTGCCAGTTCTTTATTGCTCAGACAGTCTAAAAGCCTTTAGCCACAATGGTAGTGGATGCATCAGGATTGTGATACTGTGTTTCCTCAATACTCAGACACTGTCAGTTATATAATCTGTCAGCCATTCAGTTAAAAATTTTCACAAATAAGAAGTATTTAACCCATCACTTATCAGGCTCCAGCAAGAAGGGGCAGAAAAAACCCTTATCATGTTACTATTTATTAGGTCCTGTGCTGGGTACCTGAGATCTAGGGTCTTTTATATCCTTTTCAGGTAAATAGTATCACAATTTACAAAAAAAAAAATTTTTACACCACTGTGATCAGAGGACATGCTTTCTATGATGTCTTATTTTTTAGAAAATTTTACAATTACAGTTGACACAATATTTTATTAGTTCTAGGTGTGCATCATATTGATTAGCATTTGTATAACTTATAAAGTGATTACCCCATACAGTTATTGCAATAGTATTGACTATATTCCCTGTGTTATATTTTACACCCCATGAATTTTTTTATTGTATTGATTATACTATTAAAGTTGTCCCAATTTTTCCCCCTTTCCCCCCATTCCCTCCTTCCACTCAATACCCCCCACTACCTCAGGCCATTGTTCATGTCCATGGGTCATGCATATAGGTTCTCTGGCTACTCCATTTCCTACACTGTACTTTACAACCCCATAACTATTCTGTAACTACCTGTTTGTACTTCCTAATCCCTTCACCTCTTCATCCTTTCCTCCACACCCCCAATCCCCTGTGGTCTTTTTTCTTTTTTTAAGATTGATTTTTAGAGAGAGTGGAAAGGAGGGAAAGAATCATCAATGTGTGGTTGCCTCTCTTGCACCTCCCTACTGGGGACCTGGCCTGCAACCTAGGCACATGCCCTGACTGGGAATCGAACCAGTGACCCTTTGGTTCACAGGTCGGCACTCAATCCACTGAGCCACACAAGCCAGGGCCCATCTGGTCTTTTTTTTAAACTTGCAATTTGTGCTTTTTAATCCCTTCACCTTTTCCACCCATCTCACCAATATCCCTCCTATCTGGCAACCATTGATTTGTTCTCTTTATCTATGAGTTTGTTTCTGTTTTGTTTGTTCATTTATTTTAATTTTTTATATTCCACATATAAGTGAAACCCTATGGTATTTGTCCTTCTCTGATTTATTTCATTTAGCATAATATGCAAATGGCCAGATTTCATTTATTTTTATGGCTAATATTCCCCTGAATATATGTACCACCTCTTCTTTATCCATTTGTCTATTAATGAACACTTAGGTTGGTTCCATATCCTGGCTATCATAATTAATGTTCCAGCGAACAAAGGGTTGTCTTCGTTTGGTAATGGTTTACTTTCCTATGCAAAAAAACACCGTATTTTTCAGATCATAAGACTCACCTAGGTTTTAGAGGAGGAAAATAGGGAAAAAACATTTGAAGCAAAAAATGTGGTAAAATATTTAATAACATAAATAACATATTTCACCAATGTAAATGTAAACAGAACTCAACAGCAGCATTAACAACCATTATTCCTCCCAAATTGGGGGGTGGGGGGAAGTGTCTTATAGTCCAAAAAATACAGTAGTCCCATTTTAAAATTTTTTATCTTGTTTCTCTGGCCTGGGGAGACATATCCAAAAACAAAAAACATTATTAAGAGTGATGTCAAAGAGTTAACTCCCTGTGTTTTCTTCCAGGAGTTTTATAGTTTCAGGTATTACATTTAAGTCTTTAATCCATTTTTAGCTTATTCTTATATATTATGTAAGAAAGTGATCCTGTTTCATTCTTTTCCATGTATCTGTCCAGTTGTCCCAATGCCATTTATTGAATAGACTGTTTTTACCCCAGTGTATATTCTTGCCTTCTTTGAGGTAGATTAACTGAACCTTTTGGCATGGGTTAATTTCTGGGCTATTATGTTCCATTGATGCAAGTGTCTCTTTCTCTTCTAGTACCATGCTGTTTAGATTACTATAGACATTTAGTATATTTTCATATAAGGTAGTGTGATACCTCCATCTTTGTTCTTCATTACTGCTTTGGCTACTTTGATTATTTTGTGATTCCATGTAAATTTTAGGATTCTTCTAGTTCTGTGAAAAATGCCATAGGTATTTTGATAGGGTGTGCCTTGAATCTGTAGCTTGCTTTGAATAGTATGAACATTTTAATAATAATTCTCCATGAGCATGGTATAGCATTCCATTTATTTGTATCTTTAGTTTCTTTCTTCAGTGTCTTATAGTTTTCCAAGTACAGATCTTTTACTTCCTTAGTTAAATTTATTCTCAGCTATTTTGTCTGTTAGATGCAACTGTAAATGGGATTATTATTTTCTTAATTTTTCTGATAGTTCACTATCAGTGTATAAAAAATGCAACCATTTCTGAGTACTAATTTTGTGTCCTGCTACTTTACTGAATTCAGTTATTAGTTCTAATAGTTTTTTGGCAGAATCTAGGATTCTGTATGAAGTATCATGTAATCTGCAAAAAATGAGTTTTACTTCTTCCTTTCCAGTTTGGATGCCTTTTATTTCTTCTTGCCTGACTGCTGAGGCTAGGACTTCCAATACTATGTTGAATAAAAATGGTAAAGTGGACATCCTTGCCTTATTCCTGATTTTAACAAAAAAGCCTAGCTTTTCACCATTGAATACGAGGTTAACTCTGAGTTTGTTATATAAAGCCATTATTATGTTATGTTCCTCTATTCCCACTTTGCTGAGAATTTTAACCATAAATGGATGTTGGATTTTGTCAAATGCTTTTTCTGCATCTATTGATATGGCTATTTGATTTTTATCCATCATTTTGTTTATGTGGTTTACCATGTTCATTGATTTATGGATATTGAAACAACCTTGCATTCCAGAAATAAATCCCACTTGATCATGGTTTATGATCTTTTTAATGTGTTACTAAATTCAGTTTGCTAATATTTTGTTAAGGATTTTTCTTTCTATATTATTCTGGGATATTGGCCTATAATTTTTTTTTGTGGTGTTTCAGTATGGTTTTGGTATAAGAGTAATGCTGGCCCCTCATAAAATTTCAATGTTTTGGAACAGTTTGAGAATAGGTATTAACTGTTTGAATGTTTGGTGAAATTCACCAGTGGAGCCATCTGGTCCAGGACTTTTTGGTTGGGAGTTCTTAAATTACTGATTTGATTTCCTTGAAAGTTATTTGTCTGTTCAGATTTTCAGCTTTGTCCTCATCCAGCCTTGTTATATTATGTTTCTAGGAATTTATCTATTCCTTCCAGGTGGTCCAATTTGTGAGCACATAATTGTTGATAGTATTTCTTTATAATTCTTTCCATGGTGTCAGTTGTCACTTCTCCTCTTTCATTTCTGATCTTATTTATTGGGCTCTTTGCCTTTTTTCTTAATTAGTCTGGCTAAAGGTTTATCAATTTTATCTTCTTAACATTTCATCGATCTTATTTTTTCAGACTCTATTTTGTTTATATCTGCACTGATTTTTATTTCCTTCCTCCTACTTACTTTGGGCTTTGCTTGCTTGTTCTTTTTCTTGTTCCTTTAGCTGTATGGTTAGGTTTTGTTTGTTTGTTTTTTGAGTTTCCTTCTTGAGGAAAGCCTATATTGCTATAAATTTCCTTCTTAGAACTGTTCTGTGTCCCACAGATTCTGGGTCATTGTGTTTTCACTTTCATTTGTCCCCAGTTATCTTTTAATTTCTTCCTTGCTCTCATTGTTAACCCATACATTGTTTAGTAGCCTATTATTTAGTGTTTGTATGTTTTTCAGTTTTTTTCTTACAATTGATTTCTAGTTTCATACCATTGTGATCAGAGAAGGTACTTGATAATGATTTCAGTTTTCTTAAATTTACCAAGACTTGTTTACTGACCTAACATGTGATCTCCTAGAAAATGTTCTATGTACCCTCAAAAAGATTGTACATTCTGCTGATTTGGGGTAAAATGTCCTAAAAATATCAATTAAGTCCATGTTGTCCAATGTGTCCTTTAAGGCCACAGTTTCCTTGTTGATTTTATGTCTGGAATATCTATCCATTTATATGAACAGAGTGCTAAAGTCCCCTACCATTACTGCATTACTGTCAGTCTCTCCCTCCATGTCATTCAGCATTTCCTTTATACATTTTGGTGCTCCTACACTGGATGCATATCTCCTGCAGATTTTGATTGTTTGTGGTCACCATATGCTTCACATGCACCAAGCTATGTTTACAATCATCTATTTTAAGTTGAGGGTGACTGAAGTTTGAAATAAGTCTAAAATCACTACCACGTTTATTCAACCCCTCCACATTTATGTTTTTGTCATTTTTTTTTACTCCTTTTATTTGTGTTTCTGTGTATCCTTTTATTTATTATTGTAATGACACATGATCTTCCTACTTTTGCCTTCTTCACCTTTGTACTAGCTTTACAGTTGGTTGATCCATTGCTCTTACATGTTTGCCTTTAACAGTGAGAATTTTTTCTTTCTAATATTTTCTTGTGCATATTTTTTAATCTTTTCTAATTATAGAAATCCCTGTAACATTTCCTGTAATGCTTGCTTAGTGGTGATGAGTTCCTTTAGCTTTTTTTGTCTCAGAAACACTTTATCCCTCTAGCTCTTCTAAATGATAGCCTTGCTCAGTAAAGCAATCTTTATTGTAGGTCTTTGATTTTTATCCCTTTGAATGTTTCATACATTCCCTTCTGGACTGCAGAGTTTCTGTTGAGAAATCAGCTGACAGTCATGTATCTGGATCTCCTTTGTAGGTAACAAACTCCTTTACTCTTGCTACTTTTAACAGTTTCTCTTTGTCTTTAACCTGATGTTTTAATTATCATGTGTCTTACTATGGGCCTCTTTGGGTTTATCTTGTTTCAGACTCTCTGTGCTTCCTGGATTTGTACATCTATTTCCTTTACAAGGTTAGAAAGTTTTTAGTCATTATTTCTTCAAACAGGTTTTCAGTCCCTTGCTCTCTCTTTTCCTTCTGGTATCCCCATGATGTGATATTGGTATGCTTGATGTTGTCCCAGAGATCCCTTAAACTATTCTCATTTTTTAAAATTCTTTTTTCTTTTTCCTCTTCTGATTGGGTGTTTTCTGATACCTCATCTTCCAAATCACTGATCTGATCCTCTGCTTTATCTAATCTGCTATTGACTCCATTTGACGTGTTCTTTGTTTTTCAGTTCTGGCTGGTTCTTTTTTTATGGTTTCTATTTCTTTGTGTGAGTTCCTACTGAGTTCATCTATTCTTCACATAAGTTCATTGAGCATACTTACAACCAGTGTTTTGAAATTTGTATCTGGTAGATTACTTGTCTCCATTTGTTTAGTTCTTTTTCCGGAGTTTTGTTCTGGTCTTTCACTTGGAAAATGTTTCTTTGTTTCCTCATTTTGGCTGCTTCCTATTTGTTTCTATGTATTAGGTAGAGCTGCTATGTCTCCTGGTCTTGGCAGAGTGACCTGGTGCTATAGGTGTCCTGTAAGGCCCAATCAAGCAGTCTCCCTGGTCACTTGAGCCAGGTGCTCCAGTGACCAAAACATCAGGGCCAGCCTTGATTACTGATGGCCCATCAGTGGGTGGGATTGATCCTCAGCTGACTGGCTGGAAGGGCTGGCCCTGATGTTTTGTTTGCAGAGCTGGTTAGATGGTACTCTTGAGGGTCTAAAACCAGCCATTGGATGTATTAGTCCTAAAGCCTGTGTGAACAGGCTCTGGTGCAGGCCAAGGTCAGCAGCCATTTGTGCCTGGCTTGGGGCAGCCTGGTTGGAGCTACAAAGTGATCTACAGTTAATTGCCACTTGTGCTAGGCTTGAAAGTGCTTGGGAGAGGTTATGCTATAAACTGAGGCTGGCTGCCACTATTGTCAGGCTTGGAACCCTTTAATGGGCACCAAGGTATGAGCTGAGACCTTTCACCACTTTTTTGCCAAGCTTGGGACTGCTTAGCAAGAGGTATAGGGCATGTCAAGGCCAGTCGGTGCTTGTTTGGGGTTTTTGGACCTTTGAGAGATTTTGAGAAAGTCCACAGAGCAAACTGAGGAAGCCCACTTGTGTGAAACAGCCTCTGGAAGCATGTTGGGCCAGGCGCAGAGTTGAGTGGCTTGGGATCACGGGAATCACCAGGTCGTAGCAAACGTTGTTAGGCCAGGTTAATGGAGAGCACAAATTTGGTGCCTGCCTGCAAAAGCTGGGAGGTTGGGGGAAGCCCTAAAAAATGGAACAGGGGTGTCTGCCAGCACTTCCCAGAGAGAGCTGCCCTAACTCTTGCCCCTCCAGCCCTCTTGCTTAAACTAGGCAATTCATTTCCTCTCCATATGTCTCCCTCGCACTTTTTCAACTTCAGCCCAGAGTTAATTAGCAAGTGAGTCTGTGTGAAGGCCCCTGAAGAGCAACATCCCAATCCCTATTGGTTTTCACAGCCAGAAGTTATGGGGACTCCTTTTCCTGGCACTGGTGCCCTGGTCTGGGAAGCCTGGTGTGGGGTTGGCATCCCTTGCTCTCAGGGGGGACCTCTGTAGCCAAGATATTACTCCTGATTCTTATTCGCCACACTATGGGTATGGGACCTGCTCATTGTGTGTTTCCACCCCTCCTACAAGTTTCATTGTGGCTTCTTTATATCCTTAGTTACAGGACTTCTATTCAATTAGCTTTCAGGTCGTTCCCAGTGATGGTTCTTCTATAATTTAGTTGTAACATTGATGTGGTCATGGGAGGAGGTGAGCAAAGCATTACCTTATTCCATCATCTTGGCCAGAAGTCTACTTTGTGTGATTTCAGTCCTTTTACATTTATTGAGGTTCATTTTATGGTCCATCCTGGAGAACTTTCCATATGCAAATGAGAAGACTGTATTTTCTGCTGTAGTGAAATGGGATGCTCTATAGTTGTCTGTTATCTCGTTAGTTGGTCTCCAAGTCTTCTGTTTATTTGTTGATCTACCCAGGTGTTCTAACCTTTATTAAGAGTGTGATATTAAAGTCTCTGTTATTGTTGAATTATCTATTTCTCTTTCAATTCTCTTTCAAGTCTGTAACTCTTTTGCTTCGTGTATTTTGGGATGTGTTGTTAGGTGCATGCATGTTTATAATTGCTATAGTTTTCTGATGAACTGACCCTTTTATCGTTGTAAAATGTCCTTCTTTGTCTCTAATAGCAATGATCTTAAAGTCTCTTGTCTATTTACATAGCTATTCTCACTTTTGTCTGGTTTCTTTTTGCAAGATACATCTTTTTCCATCTTTTCATCGTGAGCCTATTTGTATTTTTTAACCTAAGTATGTCTTATTAAGAAAATATAGTTAAGGTATGTTTTTAAATTTGTTTTAGCAGTCTCTGCTTTTTGATTGGAATATTTAGTTCATATATATTTAGTATAATTACTGATAAGGTAGGGCTTCTGTCTGCTACTTTATTGTTTGTTTTCTATGTGTCTTATGTCCTTTTGCTTCTCTCTTCTTCCATTACTGCTCCCTTTTGTGTTAAATAATTTCTATACACCATTTCAATTCCCTTGTTTCTTTACTATATTCTTTTAAGTTACTGTCTTAGTGGTTGCCCTGGAAATTACAGTTAGCATCTTAAAGCAACCTAATTTGGATTAGTACACAATTTCAAAAGTACATAAAAACTTTGTTCCAGTGTATACTTCTAATTCTCTCTTCCTCTTTTGGCTATTATTTGTCATACAAATTATATTTCTATACAATATGCACCTGTCAAAAGTTTAATAGTTATTTTTATACATAATCTGTCTTAAATTATCTAGAAGAGTTACAAACAAAATACATATATGCTGTCTTTTTTATTAGAGAAAGAAAGGAAGGGAGAGAGGGAAGTGGGGGGGAGAGAGAGAGAGAGAAAGAAACAGCCATTTGTTGTTCCATTTATTTGCACGTTTATTGGTTGCTTCTTGTATGTGCCCTAACTGTGGATAGAACTCACAATATTGGCATATGGGGATAACACTAGCCAACTGAGCTACCTGGCCAGGGCCTTTATGCTATCTTTAATATTTCCTATGTATTTACCTTTTCTGGTGTTATTTCTTCTTGTGGATTCAAAGTACTGTCTAGTGACCTTTCATTTCAACCTGAAAGATTCCCTTTAGTATTTCTAGTAAAAGGGGTCTGCTTAGAACAAACTCTCTCAGCTTATCTGAGAATATCTTGATTTCTCCATTTTTTTTGAAGGATCATTTTTCTGGATATAGAATTGACAGGTATTTTTTTTTCTTATAGCACATTATTTAAAGTTATCCCATCACCTTCTGGCCACAGTGGTTTCTGATGGGACAGTAATGTTATTGAGGATCCCTTGTACATGATTCATTACTGTTCTCTTGCTGCTTTCAAGAGCTTGACTATGATGTGTCTAGGTTTGAGTTCTTAGAGTTTAACCTACTTGGAGTTTGCTGAAATTCTTGGATATGTAGATCAATGTTTTTCATCAAATTTGGGGTACACCTTCAATGCTACGGAAGGCAAATTACCACTCTGCCTTGGCCTTCACTTCCTGCTTTTGCAGAGGTTTAAGGTCAACCAGAGATGAGAGGTTAGGCCTGCTCAGGTCTTTCCTGGGCATGGTGCTGCCCTGCACATGTGTGAGGACTTCTAGGTTCCAGTAATGTTGGGGCTTTTCAAAGCTCTCTGTGGACATCTCATTCACTAGTGTTTCCTTTTTCAGTTTTTTGGTCAGCCTCTTGTTAGCCTTAATTCATAACAAGGTTGTTTTGGACTAAAGCCCTGGAAATAAGCCTATTCACAGAGCAGGTCAAAGAGTGACGGGTTTCTGGGGATGTGGACTTTGGGGGCAGCTACAAACCCATTCTGCCCTGCAAGGGGCTGCTAGTCTGCTGGGCCTCGGAGTTCCTATGGTTGTGAGGGTGTTGGTGGTATTCAGTGCCACCGCAGATCTGAAGAGAAGGGAAAGGAAATTAGTTAAGTTAAAATGCCACAAAGCTCCCTATTCTTACTGAGATTCAGCTTTTTTTTTTCCCCTTGGATAAATACTCCTTGGATTGTTGCAATCCTTTGGTTAATTTCCAGAGTTCTGAAAAAAGCTGATTTTGACAATTTTTGCCAGCATTCTTTTTGTTTGTATGGGGAAGTAGATTTTAAGAGATCCTTATTCTGACATTCCAGAAGTCCTTCTCCAATGAGGTAAAAGTTCAGGTAAATCAAGTACCTGCCCAAGGAAACAGAACCAGTAGCACCAAAGCCAAGATTTCAAATTCAACACTTATAATTTACATGCACCTGCCTCCCATTACAACAAGTTTTTGAAACTTCTCATTAAATAATAAGGAGCACAGCAGGCTCCCCTTATCTAAGGGGATACATTCCAAGACCCCCAGTGGATGCCTGAAACCAAAGACAGTACTGAACCCTATGTATACTGTGTTTTTCTCCTATGCATACTTACCTGTCATAAACTTAATTTATAAATTAGGCAAAGTAAGAGGTTAACAATAATAAAACAGAGAAGTTATAAGAATATACTTTTAAAAGTTAAGTGAATGTGATCTCTCTCAAGTAATTTTTATATTTTTCAGTCCAGACCTCCTATAACCATCTTTTGCATGCAGTAAATGGCTTGGTATCACTTGTTTTAGGGCACCCCTTGCTGAAGTCTTTGTAGAGGCGCAATGCTTTCTGAAGCAACACATTGCCATTAATCAGAACACACTGTCTGCTCAGGTCTTACACCCACAGATTTAGTGCCTTTCCATCTTAACTAGGCAGTTACCGTGCACTGTGGTGGTAACTTTTGCAGTTCCAGGTACAAGAGTAAAACTGGCATGAATTTTTTTTCTTCATAATTTCACAGGTAGAAGATTCTTATTGCAGATCTTAGCAACATCAACATTTGATTTTTTTTCCTTTCCTTATTAAGTCATGAACTTTCACCTTTTCAGTTAAAGGAAATACTTTACAGCTTCTCTTTGGCACATCCGAATTGCCAGCATCATCATCACTACTCTTACAACATGGGGCCATTATTAAGTAAAATAAGGGCTACTTGAATGCAGGCAAGTGACAGCTGATCTGAAAACATGGTCCAGCTACCAAGTGACTAATGGGGGGTAGTGAATAGAGTGTGGACACACTGGATAAAGGGATGGATGATTTACACCCCAGGCAGCGTGGGGCTGGATGGCGCAAGATTTCATCAGACTATTCAGAAGAGTGTGCAATTTAAAACATATGAATTGTTTATTTTTGAAATTTTCCACTTAATATTTCTGCATTACAGTTGACCACAGGAAACTGAAACCATGGAAAGCAAAACTGCGTATGAAGGGGGACTTCTGTAGTACAAAACCTCCATCATGTACACCCTTATTTCGGTGGCATTTTTTAACACAGCCTTCTCACATCAAATCTCTATCACTGAACTTTGCACTGACCAATGTCATCTACTGACCCCCAACACCATTTTCTCTAAAATGTGTTTCTGTCAGAAGCATTTTATTTCCCTCTCATTCTGGTTTTCACTCTTACTCGGCCAGAGCTCTATGTCAACCTCTGCGTAGCACTTAGTGTGAAGGTTTATGTTGGCAAGGCTTATCTTCAGAATGAAGCTGAGTACCAGACTCAAATATAGAGCCCCGATCCAAGCAGAATAAATCGCATACTACCCCAGGGGTATTAGCCTTAGTATCTGAACTTCCTATAATTTTTCACTAACAAGTGAACAGCAAGTAACCTTTAGTTCTACGTGCCAATTAACAGCTGAAGAACAGATACCCAGCGTCTGGAAGAACGGAATAAAATTATGTTCAAATTCCTCTTGAACTTAATACTTGAACTACAAGTATTCTTAAAATAGATCTTGCATTCTCCAGCGCCGACCTGTAATAAAAGCCATGGTAAGAGGTAACGGGTGCCCAGCCGCAGTGCTGCAAACCCCGGGGTGCTGGGATGGAGAGCCCCTCCCCAGCTGCGGTGAGCCCAGTGTGACAGCTCCGGACACCTCTCTACGGGCCCAGTTAACCCGAAATAAGAAGACCATCTCATACACTAACAGGGCTGTTTTCAGTGATGTGTTTAACCTTTGCCTTTGGGTTCAGCAATAAAAAGAGTGACAAGATGACATTTTTTATAGAACAAAACCCAAAGAATTTAAGATTAACGGACCCTAAATCCAACAATGCAGTAGCTATGAGCACGTAATAGTCAATACCTGACCTCATTCTCAGGGGTTCTGTGCCTTGGCTGCATGTTTACATCACCTGGATACTTTTAAAAAAAATCCTGTCAACAAGGCCCTGCTTCTGACCAATTACCTAAGTCAGAATTCTCCAGGGAGGGGCCCAACCGTCAGTATTTTCAAACTGTTCTCCAGGCGACTCTAATGTGAGAACCACCGTGTAAAGATATTAAGGACATACACCCCTGAAGTAGTGCTGGCAGATGTGGCAAATAAAAAACCACAGGACACCTAGTTAAACCTGAATTTCACATAAAGAATTTTTAAGAACATAAGTCTGTCCCGTGTAATATCTGAGACATACTTTATAAGTTATTTGGTGTTTATCTGAAATTCAAATGTAAATGGGGTCCTGCATTCCCTATACCAGACAACACCGACAATTAAATTGAAGGGATAGAAATAAAGCTCTATCAGCAGAGAAATATCACAGGTTATCACCAAAAAAATCACATAGTACATTAAAAAGGTTGTTCCAGGCCAAAGCCATCCCAAAGGGAAGAGTTCCCAAGTCCCGGAGGAGGAGGGAGGGCCGCAGGAATGTTCTAGGCAGACTTCCTTAGGGCCTGTGTTAGTTTGCTAGGGCTGCCATAACAGAACACCACAGACTGGATGTCTTAACAACAGGCATTTATTTTCTCACAGTTCTGGAGGCCAAAAGTAGTTCCAGATCAAGGTTTGGCAGGTTTGTTTTTTCTCCCGAGGTCTCTCTCCTTGGCTTGGCTTGGCTTTCTCCCTGTGTTCTCAGTTTTTGGTTTTTTTGTGTGTTTTTTTTTAACCTATGTGCGTGCACCCCTAGTATCTCCTTGTGTGTCCAAATTTTCTCTTATCAGGACACGAGTCATCATTTTACCTTAATTACCTCTTTACAGGTCCTATCTCCACATACGGGCACATTCTGAGGTACTGTGGTGTAAGTCTTTGATAAATGAGTTTGGGGACACAGTCTAGCCCACAACAGTGCCTGTCACAGGACCGCAGTCTTACAGGGCAGTGGGGGAACACAGCGAGTCAAGCATTCTTGCTCTGATGTGCTTTCCCAGGGCCGCACTAGCCCAAGAGACTGTGCCTCTCAGTGCCCAGCAAAGGGAAAAGGGGCATTTCTGTGGAAGTGACAGAAATGAGGGTCAGGGGGGCAGAAGAGGAGTCTACTGTTTTCTGGGAAGAAAAGGAGAGAAGGGGAAGAGTGGTAGCAGATGGGAGGATGGTAGAGGAAGGGAAGGAGAACATGTTAAACCAAGAGGAGCGACCACATGTAGAAGAAATGCGAAGTTATTATTCACTGTAGAGGTTGAGGACTTGAAGAAAGGGCGTAGGCAGGATACAAGAAACAAATGACGATTTCTATAGCAAAGCGAAGAACAGCTGAAACTGTCCCTCCCCTCAAAAAAGCAAGCCTCCTACCAGTTTCCTTTGTCCCTTTTAGGTGGATTTTTTTTTTTCTCCTCAAGCATTGTAAGACTGTTTGCACAAGACTCTGAGAGGAGACTGCCCAGTCTTCATTTTATTGAATTCTCTCAGGCTTGGTCAGCTTTCAAGAACACAATTCACTGTCTCCAAGCAGCTGACCTGGATTTTACTGCACTTGGATATGAATATGCATGATTAGGAGCCCAAATGTGCCAGGGCTGCACAGGCCTGTTCTGGTTTTAGGCAGTGCCAAAGCAAAGAATAGCTGGGAAGTTCCCCCCAGAGTCCTTACTGTGAGTCCATCCCTGCTGAATAGGGGCTGAGGCCACAGAGCCCAGAGCAGGCTCTGGCCGGGAGTGTGGTCTGGGAGACGGTGAACTCTACCTAGGGTTTTGGGCAGAGGGTAAAGCACACAGCTTTTCTTCCCATGCTGGACGTTTGCAAAGAGCATGACAAGAGGATGGGGGGAAGGTGACTTAGCCAACATTGCAGGGGAAATCCAGCCACAAAGCCACGGAACTTTTCCAGTGAGGTCCAAAGGCAGTATTATTCTTAGCCACTGAGGCACCCCAGCTTCCCCGTCACCTTTGTCCCCGCCTTGCCCACTGTGCTCTCTCTACTCTCCTGGCCAGGGGTGGCCAGCGCCTGCAGGGAGCCTGCATTGCTGGCCTATTGCTCACCCGCAGCCACTCACTGCCATTCCAACAATGTGAGTGAAAGGCACCTTAATAAGAGTGTAAATAAAAGCCAGGCCGAGAAATGAGTTTTCCACGCCAGCAATCACCCGCCTAACCTCGGCTGTAAATAGTCTTGCAGAGCCACGCAGATGGAGCCCCTGCATCTGGGGAGCAAAGCTGTCTCCCAGCAGTGCCCTGTCAAACACCTGGGTGCTGCCCACACTCGAATTCCAGGGGGAACCTTGCTTGTCCAACTTGGACATTGTGATAACTGATAAGCAGGGACCTAGAGCACCTACCTCCCCTCTCCAACGCTGGGGAACCTGTCCCCTCCATCGTACCAACCTCCCTCCCCCGACAAGGGGAGGACTGTGCACTGAAATCGCCTTAGTCTGCTGTGTCCTCAGAAGGGACAGACTGCTAGACCCCCTAATTTACAGGCATTGGTGTAATAGCTTTAAGGTGATTTATCTGACGGCGAGTGATTGGCCATGCCGGCTTTGTCCATTTCTGATTGGCCTTATTAATTTCAAGCAGAGTGGGAAGCAGCCTCTTGACTAAGACAGGGAAGTCAATTTGGCAACAGCCTCCATGTAGAGCCAATTTGGGACTGGCAAATATCTAGCTTTTGTTGAAACTACAGGACTAATGTATGGTTTAAAAAGTCAGGGAGTTTGACAGAATGTGCTAGCAGACAGATTAAAGCAGACTTGGTTTGAAAGAGTGAAGATCATTTGATTTGACATTCTTTTGTATCTTTGTGCCTTGGAGGTGAGAAGGCAGGCAGGAGGGTGTTTTCTTGTTTTTATTTTTAATGTTTGAGTATTGTGTGTGTGTGGGCGGGGGGGGGGGGGTGGAATGCAACACTTACGGCTTAAAAGCAAAGGAATTTGAGGGAATCATGAGGAAAGTAAGTATTAGAACCTGCTTCTAAAATTGTATTTCACAATCACGTGTGTGGAAAAAAATCTTTCTTTCTGAGTTATCTTCAGACATTACAGCCAGTATTTATGGCATCTATAAATTACTGGATAAGCACACCAGTGCACCACACTTCACAAGGGCATTACTTTGGGTTACTGTAGTAACTGTCATTTAAATGTCACCGTTGAGTGATGTAACTTAGTCTCATGAATAAAAGGGACTGTATAAGAATATTGGGGAGTTATATTATTTACTGGAAAATATTTTCATATGAATGAATGACAAATTCAGTAGGGGTGGGCATGCAATTCAAATGTACACCCATTCATTTATTATATTTGTGTGTATAGAACTCAAATGTAGACACATAGCATTTGTCAACCTCCAGATACAATCTTTAACGCTCTGTTCCTCAGAGGGACCAGAACAAAGCCAGAGAGCGCACGAGAGAATGTGACTGCTTGGGGAGGGGGCAGACTGGTGTCACATGCAGTGGCACAATCATTTCTTTTATTTATAGGTCTAACCAGAAAAATAGACTGGGAGCAGCTGAGTACCAATTTATTTTGCTGCCCGAACCAATGAGTGGTTGCCTAAAATGTCACTGAGTTGGAAGGTTGTGCATTTCATTCATGGCTAGATTACAGGAGGCTTTGAAGCAGGTCTAGAAGGCGGCCAGTAGTTGTCCTGGCGCCTATCAATGTGGGTGGGTGAGCGCAGTCCTGCTGCACAGAATTGTCTCAGTGGGGGATGAGGGCTGCCTGTCACCCTTGGCCAGTCTCATCAAATGCTGTTGAGTAGAAACAAAGGTGGCTTGTTTAGTCCTATTACAAGAGCAAAGCAGAGCAGAAGGTGGACCAGAACAACAAAAATGGATTTTGAAGTCACGAGTGGAGACTTGTGTGGGCCACAAGCCACAACATGCACATATGACACACAGGACCTGTGTCTAGCTCCCTAAATGTGTAACATTAATGTGAAATAGGAATAACAACAGGTATGAAGAGAGTATGGTGTAGAATCAGAATTTAAGAGTCTATAAGAGTCATGGAAGGTTTTCCTCACTCACCCACTACACTGGGTCACGAAGGATGAGGAGGGGTTGGTCCAGAGAGCTACCGTCATGCTAGCCATGGTGAATCACAGAGCATAAAGGAGGGGAGGCACAGGCAACAGGATTGCATTTACCCACTTTGAAAGGTGTCAGGACAATTACTAGCTGCCTTCTAGACCTGCTTCAAAGCCTCCTGTAACCTAGCCATGAATGAAATGCACAACCTTCCAACTCAGTGACATTTTAAGCAACCACTCATTGGTTCAGGCAGCAAAATAAAGGATCCTAGGTGTATGGTAGGCAGTCAGACAGACATGAATATAGCAAGGATGATGGGCCAAGTACAGAAAGTCACCAGGGCAGAAAACCCTGGGTGCCTACCAAGGGGCAAAAGAGGGAAAACAGGGCCTCACCCCCAGGGTTACCTCTCCTCCCCTATCATCTCTCTGGTCATGTGGTTCAGACCCCTGACCTTTCATATCATTGGGCATGTGGTTTGGACCCTCCCCTGACCTTTCCTTCCCTGGTAGTTATGCAGGTTAGACCCCCTTACAGGGGGAACAAACAAGGGGATGGAAGAACAGCTCTTAAGCCATTACACCCCAGGACAACGAGGTTCTGACCTGCATCAAATACATCTAGGCCTCAAGTGTGTTTCAGCTCCAGGCCCAGAAAAGCAGCAAAACCAGACAAGCCATACCATGGCTGACATCAGGACCAGCTATATTGACTAATGAACCCTGCCCCTGGCACTGACCCATCAGTGGAGACCATGACCCTGAAAGGACACACATGGAAAAGCTGATGAATACTCTATTGAGTTCCTCCCCTGGAACCCTCCCTAAAATACAAGCCCTTAAAAGCCCTTAGGACAGAGGAGCCAGCTCAGCTCCCTCGGGGGAGCACACAGCACCTTTCCCCGCCCAATCTCCAAGGGCCCTTCTTTTGCCTCTGTAACTTGTTTCCTGAACCCATTTCTTCTACTGGTCCCTCTACCTCTGTGACTTTCTACATAAACTTTTGCTTGTGTTTGAGTCTTGGCTCTGAATGATGTCTCAGCCAGAAGTACAGAGGTTGCTGAACTGAGGTCCAAGTGCCAGTAACATTCCAGTCTCATTTTCACTGCCACCAGGTGTATGAGCTCAAGCTGCATCTCAACTCTGTGAAACTAAATGTTTACAAGGTGGCAGAAACGTCACTCCCTGATAAAGACTAGCAGTCAGGTGTCTACTCTAATTTTCTAAAGACCATAATGGAAAACTGTATATGTGTCTTTAAGCACATCTAGCCATAATGACTGCAGAGCAAGCCAAAAATCACAGAAAAGAATTAAATTCAGAAATCCTAGTAGAATTGTTTTTCGTTGAAAATAATCCTACGCAACTATAATGACAGGTGACACAAGAAACAAATAGGAAAGGCTGTTTCCCTAGCTTTCCTGAACTGCCGCATGGTTTTCTCCAAGGGCAGCTAACCAGCCACTTTCCCTACATCCGCACAAAGGTCTGGTTCTGCCCATCAGCCTTCCCCTGCTGGGCTGCTCTCAGGACACTGCAGGAAACTCATCTGTCATCACAACACAGATCGGGTCCCCTCGTTCGCATTCTTTTGCTCTCTGGGAGGCTCCCTCCCAGGCCACTCAGTGGGTGCTTCTCTTTCTTCCTCCCAATCCCCTCCTCCTCCCTCTGAACCGCTCATTGTCAAGTATCAGAGTTATGACTGCAGGATTGACTGCTGCCCTCAATTAAAGAAAAAGAAAACACCTCTTTTGTCTTACAGAGAACCTCACAGGCTACATCTTGTCGCAGCTCTAGTTTTCTCTTAAAGAAGTTGTGGCTATGGAATCTCATCTTAGAGAACACATTCCATTAGTTTTTCCAAGACCTCTATTCTCATACAATGTCCATTTCTGATCTTATTTGAAAGTACTGTCTCCTTTTGTTGGCTGTAATGTTCAAGACCTCTCTTTACAATTGGGATTTGAGCTTTCTTGAGAGGCTTCCTTGAAGGAATCACAGTGCCTGTGGATCAAGGTCAGAAGCCTGTATAGCCCTGGGGCTTGCTGATGAATAGATCCTGTGCTTGTAACTCTGACATGCCTTTGTTTTGTTTTGTTTTAATTCATTTTCTTTATCATAGGAAATGTGGAGATAAATAAAAAGCCTCTGGTCTAAGGCAGCAGACACCTAAATGTGGAACATTCCCTACAGTACAGCAATAGAGGTGTGAAGAGAGTGCTGTGGAAGGTCAGAGAAGAATGTGTTTAAGGGTCTTCAAGGATCAGGAAATGTTTCCTGCACATACTGATTGCTGCAGCGGGTCTCGGAGGATGAAGAAGAATTGGTCAAGAGGAGAGGACACGCTAGCCAGGGGTGTAAAACAAAGCTCAAATGAAAGAGGAACAATTAGGACAGGCAGAGACAGAAGTGAGGGAGGACTCCATAGGGTTGATAGAAAGAATAAACAAAGGGGGAAGGTAGGCAAGAGTGAAACGGGGAATAGTAACCGTCTCTACCACTACTGAGCTGCACCCTTGTCGGGTATAACCAGGTTCACCCCCTGGGCAACCGTCATTATGACTCCATCTCACCAAAAAATGCTGATGCTTCAGGAAACAAAGTGACATAGAATGTTCACAATATGCCCCTGAGAATATAAGGCAGATACAAAAGAGGGAGAAAATAAAAGACGCAGGCACTGAAAAAGTTTGGAAGAAAATATATTGAGATAAAGTGTGCTGTGATTTGTTATCTATGAGTGGTAGGATTATGAATGATTTTAATTTTTTTTTACTTATCTGGATTTTTCTGCAGTGAGCATGAACACTTATTATAAACTAATGTGCTACTAATTGAGCAATCTTTAATATAAACACATTCTAAAAAGAGGGTTTCTAAAGTTTAAGTTCATGATCACGACATCTGGTCCATATGAAGAAAAGTGAGGGTGCCCTGGCTGGTGTAGCTCAGTGGATTGAGTGTGGGCCTGTGAACCAAAGGATGGTGGTTCGATTCCCAGTCAGGGCACATGCCTCGGTTGCAGGCCAGTTCCCTGCAGGGGATGCACGTGAGGCAACCACACATTGATATTTCTCTCCCTCTCTCCTTCCCTTCCCCTCTAAAAATAAATAAATACAATCTTTAAAAAAAAAAAAGTGAGGGTAAATACTAGGAGTAGCTCATTCAGTGGGCAAGTCCTGTAGAGGTAATTTGGAGTATGTATTGCTGCTACCACCACCCTCCCTCAACCCAAAATGACAGAGGTGAACCTGTAGCCATCTTAGTATTTCCTGACCTGAGCACAAAGCCTGGCACAAGTAGATGCATGTTTAATAAATGTTATTTACTTAATGAAAGAATCCTAGGCTTTCTCATCTTAAAATCAGGACTCCTTCTACTCCAAGAGTGACGCTTATACGAGCATGCATCAGAAGTATCTGGAAGGCTTGTTAAAAACACAGAAGTTGGTTGAGTCCAGCCTCACCCAGAACTTTTCGTTCAGTAGGACTGGGGCAGGACTGAGAACCTGCATTCCTAACAGGTTCCCAGGTGGTGCTGATGCTGCTGATTGGGACCACACTTGGAGAACCACCTTACTATAACATTCTGTTTTCAGAACTAAAATGACCAGGAATGCTTTTAATTCAGTTCAACAGCTTATTAGTTACATTTCTGTCCAGTACTAGGACTTGTTGAAAGGATTACAAAAGACATACTGCTGCTGTTTGGTATCTTTAGAGATCACAGATTAGTCATGGAGTTCAGGTTAGCATACAGGAAATGGAAAATAATCTACACAGGCACGCACCACATAACATTTTGGTCAGCAACAGACCACAGATGTGACAGTAATCCCAGAAGATTACAGTGGAGCAGAAAAATTCTTATTTTGCAGTGACATCGTTTCATCATAATGCAACTTAACTCCTCTCACGTGTGTGTGGTGATGCTGGTGTAAACAAACCGACTACACCGCCCGTCATATACACGTGCAGCACGTACAATCACGTACAGTCCAGGATACTTGATAATGATCGCAAGTGACTACGCTACTGGTTTACGTATTTAGTACACTATACATTTTATCATTATTTCAGCGTACATGCTTTCTACTTAATCACTATGCTGTGCTATGCTGGCGGCAGCCTCATACACCTCAGGTTTACCATTTACTGCGTTTCTTAATTGCATGGTTTTCTCTTGTGCTTGACTTGATCTCATGTTGTTTTACAAATTTAGTGTAGCCTAAGTGTGCAATATTTATAGAGTCTACAGTGGTGCATAGTAATGCCTGAGCTTCACCCTCACCATCACTCATACACCCAGAGCAACTTCCAGTCCTCCAAGCTCCATTCATGGTTAGTGCCTTTTTTTATCTTTTATACTGTACTTTTACTGTACCTTTTCCATGTTCAAATATGGTTAGACACACTAATACTTACCACTGCGTTGTAACTGCCTGTAGTATCAAGCACAGTAACACGCTGTGTGAGCTTACAGCCGAGGAGCGATAGGCTCTCCCGTGCACCACCTGGGTCTGCGTGAGAGCACTCTGCAGTGCTCTCACAGGGACAGAATCGTCTGATGACTCATTTCTCAGAACGCAGTGCTGTCATTAAGGGATACGAAGCTGTAGAGTTGGATAACAGTGTGTGGTACCAATAAGTTCTATGGGAATTAGAAGGGGAGAGAGGAGATCAACGTCCACTAGACTAGTGAGGGAAAGCTTTATAGAAACTCTAGGTTTGGGACCTGAAAGGATGGCATTACGATCATTACTGCTGTACAACAGACCAGTCAAAACTTAGTGGCTTAAAAGTACTATTGCTATCTCATGGTTCTATAGGCTGACTCAACTGGGTGGTCCTCTTGGGACCTCTCATGCCACTCCAGTCATGTAACAGCTGGGACTGGCGTCACCTCAGGCCTCGATGGGGTGGGGCTGGTTGTGTGGATGGCTTCTTCACTCACCTCCTCTATGTGGCCTCTCTCTCCAAAAGAGAGCTGCCTGCATGCATTATTGGAAGTTCAGGGCTTCAAGAGACAGGAAGTGGGCAATGCCATTTCTCTTAAAGAAAAGGCCCAAAATTGGCACAGCATCACTGCCATCATATTCTGTGGGTGAAATTAGTGACTGGCCAGCTGAGGTTCAAGGACACAGAAGGACAGACTCCATCTCTCAGAGGGGGGTGGGGGGGTGGGCAGTATGTGTATACAGAGGAGGAGAAACTGATGGCAACTCTCTTTGAAGACAAGCTACCACAGATGAGCAGAGGAAACAATCCACAGAATGACGATGTGAGAACCAGAAAAGAACCAAGAAGAGCTCTAAAGGTATATACAAAAAAAATCAGAGTACAGCAGACCCTTGAACCGTGCAGTTTTGAACTGTGCAGGTCTTCTTATACATGGACTTTTCAATTGATCTGCACAGTTCTAACCTGCAAAGTTAAGAGGTCAATTGTAGTTGAAACTGAAACAGAGACTGGGTCTGATCTGATGAACAACAGGGAATCACTTTAGTTCTTAGGTAGCAAAGCAGCTTTTGCTCAACACAGGCACATGAATTGTTTGCCTCCTGGCATCTGGGCTAAGGGAGGGCCAACCACCACAGGCCAGAGTTTAGTGGGAGATGCAGGTTAAGTGAACAGGCAATTACAGTTTGGTGTGATGACCGCCTCAGGCGTAAAGTGGAGGGTGTTATGAGACCATCTAACTCAAATAAGGAGGCGGGAGAGAGGGGGGTGGCTGTCAGCTCTGTTTTAAAAAGATCCCTCTGACCAAAGTCAATGGGCAAGATTAGAGGAGGAAAAGAAACAAAGCCAAGGAGACCAGTTAGAGGGCTGTAGCAATAAAGGTGATTAGAGTTAGACATTTTATATCTCCCCCATCTCTAATGAACAAAGATGTAGCCCTGCCAGGGAGTATGCCCAGATCATGACAGATGTGAAAGGTGTCATACTGCTCTAAAGATCTGGTTCTGCCCAACTGATAAGGCCATCTGATAAAACCTATAAAATAACAAGAGGTGGTTGAAATGATGCCAAGACATTATTTGGCACACCCAGGAGATCACATCAAAGGCAGTGGAGTGGAGCATTCCTTCCTCGTGCCCCAGAAGCACCTTGACATTAGAGGAAGAACTTAACTGTACTCTTTGGAGGCACAAAGGCACTGACTAACCATTAGCAAGAAACTTGGATTTGGTTGTTCTTGCCCAAATTATATAAGCTCACGTCTTTAAGACCACCTGCAGTAGTTGCTTATATGCTGTATACCAAGGGAACAGCCACTGCGTATCACACCCCAGAGATCCCTCTCCACCAGAAAGCAGGCTGCACTGGCCCTGCCGCTCGCTTGCTGCCACCACCCCTATCTGCATCTGGTGCACTGCCAAGTACACGTGAAGACTCACAGAATATATGACTAACTTCAAGTGTATATGAAATTTTGTACAGATCACAGATGGTGATAGGGCTCGGTATACTCTGAGTACTTAACTCTGCCTCCTAACCTCTGCCAAGGGCTCTAAATGTGCGGTTAGGTAACCATTTAAGAAATGGAGGCGCTGCCACCCTACTACGAAGAGCACATGAATAATTACACTCAGCCCTGGTGTACAGTACATTACGATTATTTTTGAAAGGAAAACAGTGACTGTTAAGTCAACAAGATGAGGTGGCAATGTCCTGTTTTCAATCCTTACTGTCTTCAGGTGCCTCTTTTCCTACCTATTCCTTCTGTTCTTTGCTAGTGTTCATTAAAGATCTTTCCCATGAACCACGTAGGTATGGAGAGGGAGGGAATTAGTAGGAATGTTCATTTTCTTCTTACTAGCTGGGCCATTGCTAACTCCAGAGTAGAAGAGAAGACAATTGGGAAAATGGGAAAAGAGAAAAGTGAGGAAGGAGGGGATCATAGCAAGCAAAAAAAGGAGAGGAGGAGGGAACACAAGGACCCAGGCCCTGAGGAAGAGCCCTGGCGATCTAAGGCAGGGCACGGGAGAACTATTTAAGGAGGAAGTGAATGGAAACTGTTCTAACAGCAGCCAGCCGGCCCCAGCCCTGTGGCTCTCCTCTGCTTTCCCTTGCTTTGTCATTTTACTGGTAATAGCACCTCTCTTGGAAAGAGAATGAAGTTTGGTTTCATCAATTTTAGATATTTAGTTTATGGTTATATCAGTATTCTACTGCTGCTGTAACAAATCATCATGAATTTCGGTGCTTAAAATACCACAAGCTAATTATAGTTCTGGAGATCAAAAGCCCAAAATGGGTCTCACTGGGTTAAAATCAAGGTATTGGAAGGGGTTCCTGAAGGTTCTAGGCGAGAATGTGTTTCTTTGCCTGTTTCAGCTCCCAGAGACCACCTGTATCCTCTGTCTCACAGCCCCTTTCATTCCTATTCAAAGCCAGTAATGGCAGGACGAGCCCTCACACGGCATCACTCTAACTTCGCTTCTGAAGTTCATCTCCTTCTCTGACTCTGGCTCTCTGCCTCCCTATTCCACTGTGATTATATTGGGCCCACTGGATAATCCAGGATAACCTCCCTATCCTAAAGTCAGTTGACTGGCAATCTTATTCCATCTGCAATCTTAATTCCCCTTTCCTATGTAACCTAATACAAGCATCGGTTCTGGGAACTGGGGTGTGGACATCATGGGGTATTCACCACAAACACTGCATAACCTTGCTGAAACTATTTTTCCTAGCATTCTTGAAAACCAGGTACTCAATGTCAGTTACTTGTTTGTTTTTCCTCTTCTGGGTTTGTTGGAAACAGAAGTAACAATCCTAACCATCTGCCATCTAACGAATGGAAGATATGCTGCTCTGACTAAAAAGGTACTTGAACAACAGCAATACTACACCCTTCAGCAAAGACAGCCTCTCTTGCAGGGACTACAGCATACTATCAGCACGCCACCTGGCCCCGCCCTCTTCTCACCAATGCTGCAAAGACACTCTCGGTGATCATGCATCTTTGCCCTGAAAGACAGTCAAGAGCATTTGACACTGTAATGAAGAGGGGAATACACAGATCCACAGTCCCAGGGAACCCATCTATTTGTTTGGGTCCATTTTATAGTTTCTGTACAACTGATGGCTGTCATGCAAAATGACTCCTGGCTATTTATTTGTCAGTCCAAGTAATGTAATGCAATTGCTGCTGCAATTGCAAACAAGCAAGGGTTTCCTAGCCTCACACAGGCTAGACGACTTCAATCAACAAGAAAAGACTCAGATTGACTATTGTTTTTGACAACGCTGGTAGATATCACAATTAGGCATGGGAGATAGAGAGTTAAAAATTACCAAAGAATTTCTTAAAGAAAATAATACATTTAGTGCTTGCTTTGGCAGCACATATACTAAAATTGGAACAATACAGAGAAAATTAGCATGGCCCCTGCACAAGGATGACATGCAGATTTGTGAAGTGGTCCATATTTTTAAAGAACAAGTTGGTAGGTACAGAATAGACAGGGGGCTGTCAAGAACAGTATAGGAAATGGAGAAGCCAAAGAACTTGTATGCATGACCCATGGACACAAACTAAGAGAGAGGAGGTTTGCCAGAGGGGATGGGCAGGTACCAGGTGAAGGGGGGAAAGGGAAAAATACTGGGACAACTGTAATGGCATAATCAATAAAATACATACATAAAGAAAATAATACATTTATGGTTTTTATCTTTTTCTGAGACACTTCCTGAACATTCCTTTAAAGTACCAATAAGGCCATTTCTCTGATGACTTTGCTGGGTACTTCAGTTATATTATCTGTGGTGTTCAGAACAACACCTCATGGTTAGTGTTACAACCAAGGAAATGGAGGATAAATGAGATTAAGAAATTTACCTGAGGTCACACTGCTATTAAATAGCAGAAAAAGGAAATAACCCTCTGGCTACCTCACTCCAAACCTCTTACTTCCTCTTGCACAGAATAATTCACTCCTGAATCACCTGCCTATAAGGTAAGTGGTAGCAATGGAAAGACACAGGAGTTCCACTGCCAGAGGACCCAAAGTCAACTCCAGCAACTAACTCCCTAACCAGTACTGACTCCCCCAGTTTCTTAAGTAGTGGCTGGCCTAGAGCACCATGATGAGTCAGGATAGAACCGGGAGTCGACCCTTGCTTCTGGTGCCTCATCAGTTCGTCACAAAAGATGGCCATACATTACACAGGAAGAAATGAAACTAGGCAAACAGGAAGAAACTGAGCAAAGGAGAAAAAATAAATAAAAATGAGAGGAATTTGCGTAGGAAGAAGCTTAATTTTGTAGAAGAAAAAGTGCCACATGCTGTCTGCCATGGAAGGAATAGAACACTCACTGCACTGCGGAACCCGGCAATTCCGACTTTCGTGTATTTACTTGGTTGGCCTCTTTAGATTTCATCCTCAGGGGGATACATCTTTGAATTGAAATTCAATATTCGACCAAACAGTTAAAAATGTTCATTAAAAACAAACACACCAAAACCTACATTTTATGGAAATTTTTTTGTGTGAATTAAATTCACTTGGTAGTAAATTCATTCTTAAAGTTAGGTGGTTTCTTACTAAGGCTATGCAAGCTTTTATTGGGTTGGCAAAAAGGTTGTTTAGTTTTTTTCCATATGCTGGCTCTAGTACCGCTTAGTTGTCTTTAAGTTCATTCATAACAATTTTGTTAAATGTACCGTGATATCAGCGTGCATTTAAAAAAAACCATCAAAATTGGTTAATTTTTGTGCAGCCATTTTAAGACTGAAGATAGAAGAAAATATGCAACATTTTTGGCATATTGTGCTTTATTAATTCAAGAAAGCTATTTCAATTGAAATGCAAAAAGAAAAGATTTGTGCAGTATATGGGGAAGGTGCTGTGGCTGACTGAATGTGTCAAAGTGGCTTGTGAAGTATCTTGGTACTATTGACATTTTGGCCAAATAAACCTTTGCTGTTGGGCTGTCTTATACATTGAAAGATGTTTAGCAGCACCCCTGGCCTCTACCCACTAGAAGCCAATAGCAGGAGATAGCTGACATAACTTAAAATATCCAAATCAATAAAGTTATTGGTCAAAATGAAAAATGTGTCTTTTATTTTATGGAAAAAACTAAATGCACTTTTTGGCCAACCCAATAGTTTATGGAAAGATGTTACTGTTGACGGAATTAAATTTTCCTGAGAACCCAGTATTATTTTTTAATCTAAGAATGCATATGCATTGCAGTAAGAGACATGCTCTAATATTATGCAGAAGTCTTCCCTAAGGTATGGCAAATCTGAGCATCTCCCAGGTCTCACACAGTACAGTGCCAACTGTTGTCAGCACCAGTCCTTCCGAGTGTTCTCCCTCATCTAGCTTGTCCCCACAGCAGTGAGTGCACTGAGTCACTCAGTGATAGTGATGCTGTTTAAATAAACAGGTGTGCAGTCATGTGCACACATGACCCTTGAACAATGCGGGGGCTAGGGGCACTCATGCCCCATGCAGTCAGAAATCATTTTTGACTCCCCCAAAACTTAAATATTAATAGCTACTATTGACCAGGAGCCTTACCAATAATATAACAATTAACTTATTTTGTATATTATATTTATTATATACTGTATTCTTAAATAAAGCAAGCTAGAAAAAATGTTAAAATGGTAAGAAAGAGAAAACACAATTACAGTATTTTAGGGAAAAAATCCAGGAATACATGGACAGACACAGTTCAAACTCATGTAATTTAAGGCTCACTGTACTTACACATTGACTCAGATAACTCCAGAAGTACAATTATTTTCCAAGGCAAAACTACCCTCCTTCTCTAGTCCCCTTTCCTTTAGAAATCCTCCTTTTAGGTTTTCATCTTTAACATTGTTATTAATGTTAATTTTCATTAGATTAGAATCCTGGACGGATGGCCCATAACATGGTGAGGAGCCAGGACAGAATTTAGCACAGTTTTCTACACTATATCATATCCCTTAAAATGGAACTCTTCATCAGAAAGGAACAAGACTGTCATGACTTGAGTATGAACTTAAGGGTCCTTACCCAAAATGAACTCAAGTGGCCTATAAAAGTGCTTGAAATTTCTACTTACTCCACGGGGTCAACACTGAAGGTGGCTACTGCCATCCCTCAAGTGCGACTGTTGTGCTAACGCATGCATTATTCATACTGGCTGTCTAAGCACTCTAAATTGTTTTAAAGTTAGGTAGGCAAGTTCAGAGTTTAGATGATAATAGAATTCTAGAAAATGTCTGGAGCATATAGCGAGGCCTGGGGGAGGAGGGGGAATGTGCTGCAGGTGGGGAGAGCCAGGGTGAACTAGAAGTCAGCATCGGGGCACTGGATACCGTGGGCAAAGATAATGATAAAGGAAACTAACATTTACAAAACTAACTACACACCAGGCAGTGAGCATATACTGCCATATGAGATTGAGGAGGAAGGAGAATTTTTGTGCTTATTTACAGTCATTCGAGCTATATTCAAATATATTTTGTCATTTTATTATGTGATTTAAAATGTTTTTTAAAAAGGAAGATAGAAAAGCAATGGTTCCCTTTCTCTAGGAAAAAGTACTATGACTCTTGTTCTAAAAACCTGTGGGCTAGAGACAAATTATCCGTGCCCCACATACCCAATACCCATGGTGGGGCAGAACAGGACAACCACTGTGAACTCTCTTGTTCAAAAATGGAGAAAACAAGGCGTGCAGCGCTCTCTGGTCCACAGCAAATCCGACGGGCACATATGGCCAATCCCTTGATTAAGATTCACTTCTACAGCCTGCAGTGATTCTCATCAGCTCTTGGCTCCATCCTTGGAGTTAGTTATCCTTCCTATTCCATAAAATATACTCTATAATTTAAGGTCAATAGTTTGATGAGCCTGCTTCCTGCCTGAACAAGTTTTAGGATCTAAAAGCTTTTTATTTTGAAGCCATCTCTGTTCCTTATAGTCCAAGCTAGTAGTATTTTTACAAGTATAATTTTCTTAAAAGCTTTTAAGTTTCCTACCTTATTGATCTTACTAGACTTTACCTCATTAGACAACACAGTCACATCAACAAATCTTGTCTACCTGGGGCTCCCTGTAAAGCTGTTGTGGATCAATGCCTTTATCAGTCTGAGAATTCCTTTGTTTAATGGAAAGGATCCTTAAGCTTTTGTCTGTTTGCAAGGATTCAGAAGGCACCACCCTAAATCTTTCTGGGGCCTTAGTACTTTTATAATTATACGCTTAGCTTTGTCTTTACCCTGAGAAGCTTTTGTGACAGAGTCATGAATTTGACTTTTGTCCTGAGATCTTTTTTTACTTTGGGAATATTTTGCTGGGAGAGACTGATCATTAGAAAAAGATTTTATTTTCTAACCCAGCAAGTCCTGACTCCTTTGTATTTTCTCTAAATTTTGCTTAAAACTGAGTAATTTCTTCTAAAGCTCATCATTATCTGTATGTTATGATACACAGCTATGAGAAACCAGATGCAACTTTTACCCTTTAGCCTGAAAAATTTTCAGGCTGATCCATTGGGTATATTTTCCATTTCCACATTATCACAGGTAATAGTTTTATTAACAAGGACTTTTCCTCCAGCTTTAATAATTTCTCCTTCACTTTCCTTAAGCCCTACTGAGAGAGAACCTCAAAAGCCATCAGACTTCGGCTACTAAACTCTCCAAGGCCCTTCCAACTTACACCTATGGCTCAGTTCCAAAGCCACTACCCTATGTTTTAGGTTTTGTTCCGTTAATATTCCATTTCCAGGTCCCCAAATAAGTTCTGGTTATCTATTGCTATGTAACAAATACCCAAAAACTTTGGCTTAAAACAACCACCACCGTATTATGATCTCTCACGGTTCTGAGCCTTGACTAAACTTAACTAGATGGTTCTTGCTGCAATGTCTCATGAGTTTGCAGCCAGATGGTAGCTGGTGCTGGAATCTTCTGAAGGCTTGCTCATTAATGTGTATGGTGCCTGGTCTGGGAAGACTTAAATAGCTAGGGGCAGGAACAGCTGGGGTTCCTCAGACATCTCTCCCTATCTCTACATGATCTCCCCCCACCCCTGTCTCTCCAGCATGGAAGATTCAGGATATCTGCTATTACATGGCAGCTTAGAACTCCCAAAGTGAGTGTCACAAGTGAGAGGAGGAAAGGAAGGTGAGGCTCTACCACCTTTTATGACCCTAAGAAGTCACACAAGTGTCATTTCCATCACATTCACACACACCACTTAGGTTCAAGAAAAGGAAACATATTCTTTTTAACAAAAAAAAGTGTCAAACTATTTGTGGACATGTTTTTAAACTACCACACTGGAAAAAGGAAAAAGAACAGAAAGGAAGGCTTTACCATTTTGTTGAAACCATGCTTTGGTAGTTACAGTCACAGATCTGAGTGACGATGGTCAAAAGCAGGTCAGGAGTCACTTATATTCGAATGTATTAAATTATTCAAACCTTTTATTCTCCAGGAAAGACTTGGGATTTTTTTTTTTCAGGTATTTGAGAGAGAGAAAGGAGAGTCACAAAGTTTCATCAAGAAAGTTCTGTTCTAAAATAGAGGTTAGCAAACTATAGCCTGCAGGCCAAATCTATCCTTGGTCTGTTTTTTGTGTGGCCCATGAGCTGAGAATGATTTTGTGTTTTCAAAGAGGAATGAGGAGAAGGGAAGAGGCAGAGAGGGGTAAGGGAAGGAGGTAGAGGAGATGCAGCAGCATATGCTATAGAGATCATATGGGAACTGCAAGGCCTAAGATTAGTTACTATCTGCCCCTTTACAGAAAACCTTGGTAGATCCCTGTTTTTTTTTTTTTTTTCAGATTTTATTTATTTTATCTTTAGAGGGGAAGGGAAAGAGAGAGGGAGAGAAATATCAATGTGTGGTTGCCTCTTGTGTGTCCCCTGCTGGGAACTGGCCTGCAACCTAGGCATGTGCCCTGACTGGGAATCAAACCTCGATTCTTTGGTTCTCAGGCCCGCACTCAATCCACTGAGCTACACCAGCCAGGGTGATCCCTGTTCTAAAGCACTTCCAAATGTGTTTGAAGATGATTACCATAGGTAAAGCAGCAAATATATCTGTAGGATGCTTTTAATACATAGATTTTCCTTGCATGATACAGTAGATACTATAACACAGGCCTTGTCCTATCATTATCCCTTTTCTACTGTATTTTCAATCTCGAATCTCCACATTCCCTCTCATTATCCCCCATCCACCTACCAACATTCTCACTTCCTCATAATAAACAACCCTTCCTCCTGTACTCCTCCAAGTTTTTTGTATGCAATTTTCTTTTCCCATTGAATAACACTTCTCTCCTCAAAAGCCATAAAAGTGTCTCTTATTCCTAACAGTTATAAATGCAATCAACTGTGGAAAAAGATATTTGCAAATTACATATCTAATAAGGGGTTAATACATAAAGAACTCACAATTCAACAGCACAAATGGGGGTGGGGCAAGGGTCCAAATAGTTATCTTCCCAAAGAAGAGATACAGATGGCCAAGTCCATGAAAAGCTGGTCACCATCACTAATCATCAGGGAGATGCAAATTAAAACCACAGGGAGATATCACCTCATACCTTTTACAATGGCTGTTATCAAAAAGTCAAGAAAGAAGTGTTGGTGAGGATGTGAAGAAAAGGGAACCCTCATGCACTGTTGGTGGGAATGCAAACTGGTGCAGCCACTGTTGAAAATAGTATGAAAGTTCCTCAAAAAATTAAAAATAGAACTGTCATATGATTCAGCAATTTCATTTCTGGGTATTTATCCAAAGGAAACAAAAACACTAACTCAAAAAGATGTATGCTCCCACCACCTGGTACACTGCAGCATTATTTACAATAGCCAAGACATGGAAGCAACCTAAGTGTCCACTGATGGATGAATGAATAAAGAATGTGTGATACACACACACACACACACACACACACACACACAGGAATATTAATCAGCCATAAAAAAGAATAAACTTGCCACTTGCAACAACATGGATGAAACTTAAGTGCATTTTGCAAAGTGAAATGTCAGACAGAGAAGGACAAATACTGTACATTCTCACTTACATGTGAAATCTAAAAAGATAAAAACAGCCCTGGCTGGTGTAGCTCAGTGGATTGAGCTTGGGCCTGTGAACCAATGAATCACGGTTCGATCCCCAGTCGGGGCACATGCCTGAGTTGCGGGCCAGTTCCCGGCAGGGGACACACGAGAGGCAACCACACATTGATGTTTCTCTCCCTCTCTCCTTCCCTTCCCTCTAAAGATAAATAAATACAATGTTTAAAAAAAAATAAAAATCTTTTTAAAAAATAAAAAAATAATAGATAAAAACAGCAGAAAAACAAATTCACATATACAGAGGACAGACTGACGGCTGCATCACAAGAAAAAATTGTAACCATGTGTGGATTGATGTTAACTAGATTTACTGTGGTTATCATTTTGCAATATGTATATACATATATCAAATCATTATGTAGTGTACCTGAAACTGTTATATTCAATTATATCCCAATAACAAAACAGTCAACAGCCCTTACTCTTGTAGGTTACTCATGATCTAGCCCATAACCATACTCCCAGCCTTTGTCTGTACCACCATCCATTCCCCTAACCCCAGATCCTATATAATACCTATGTTAGATTATATGCTCCTAGAAAGTCCATGCCTTTTTGTGTACCTACTCCTTCTCCCATGTTATTCTAATATCCAGAAATACCCATTCATTCATTCATGTCACAGTGCGAATATATTTATTCCCCATGTGTTCTGGGCTGACCTCTTGATCGTAAGCATGATGGATGCTGACTGCTCGGTGTTCTGCACCCCCATGGGATATTGCTGCACAGACAGATCTATGAAGTACTTTTTTTATTGTTTTCAATGATTTATATACATGCATATTTCCTCAAATAGAAAAGTTCCCATTCATCTTGATATCTAATAAATACACAAATTAACAATTGTTTTAAAAAATGATTGAGTGAGTGAATGATCCAAGATCCTCTTTCATTTTTCCTGCCCACGTTCGTCTAGGGATGCAGCTCTGTTGTTCGAGTTGATCTCTCCTTTTTCTGCTCTTACGGCTTTTCTACTCCCAGAGCTCCTAAAATTCTGAAAGAAATCACTCTGCATTCTTTCTAAAAATTTTATGGCCCCAGTTTTGTTAAATCATTTTCTTAGCACTTTGAAACTCCATCTATCCCCAATATAACTTTCCACTTAGCCTAGCTTGATTGCATTCATTTCCTTGTTCTCACTCTTTCCAACAGTTTGCACAGTGCACAAACCACATGAATCCCTACAAGGCCACCACCTTAACTTTCTTGCTTATCTTTTCTTACATTAAAAAAATACGTAAGACCTGAAATCTCATCATAACCACCTTTATACATCCAATTGACCATGATTTTTGGAGAAGGGGAATATTATTTTTACCACACAAAGACATAAAACTATTCTATTAATTGAAAATAAGAAAAAAAAAAAGACATTATAAAGGAAAAAAGATGGACACCAGATCAAAATGTCAAGAGGTCATTTTGGAACTTGCACACTAACTTTTGGGATGAGGTGTTTTTCCTGGGTGTGTGATTTCCTAGGAGTGGTGGAGGACCTTTCTGCTTCTCCAATCCTTGTGTATGGTCTGACTTGACTATTGAATTCCTAACCTTGGAAATGGTGGCTTTAATTTCTTAAAATAAAATGCTAACAAGAAATCAATTAACAAGGGAGCGGTCATACCACAGAATCAAGAAGAGTTTAAGGAAGATTTAGTCAACTCAAGTCTAATGAACTCCACAGGGTTCATGGACAGTCACCAGAGAATACTAAAGGTACAAGTAATTGTAATGTCTACACAACAGTAATTATCTTTAATATTCCTCTAAGACAACTGTAGTCCCAGGATTAAAATAGAATATGCTCAAGTACGTGTCCTACCAAGCACTGTGGTTTCATGTGGGTTGTTACTCTTTCCTTTGGTTCTCTGTCACAGGATCCTTTCTTTCTCTTGTTTTGTTTCATTACTGTTTTTGTGGGGTGTTTTTTAGTTTTTATCATGGAACATTCCACAAACACAGAGATAGAATAGTATAATGAACACCCATATGCCGATTACCCAGGCTCAACAAATACCAGCACCAGGGCACTGTTTCATGTGCACTCCCACCCATGCGCATGTCCCCTCCACCCTATGGATTATTTTGAAGCATTGAGCAAATTCCACACATCATATGCTTTCATTGATAAATTCTTCAGCTTTTTTAAAGATTTATTTATTTATTTTTAGACAGAAGGGCAAGGAGGGAGTAAGAGAGGGAGAGAAGCATTAATGTGTGGTCCCTTCTCACATGCCCCCAACCGTGGACCTGACCTGCAACCCAGGCATGTGCCCGACCAAGAATCATCGAACTGGTGACCCCTTGGTTTGCAGACCCACGTTCAATTCACTGAGCCACGCTAGTCAGGGTCTTTAGTTGTTTTTTTTTTTTAGAAAAAACAACCATAAGCCCTGATCAACGTGGCTCAGTTGGTTAGGCATTGTACTGCAAAAGGAGAGGTTGTTAGTTGGGGTGCTTTGAGAGGTAACCAATCAATGTTTTTCTCTCACATCAGTGCTTCTCTCCCTTTCTTTCTTCCTCCCTTCCCCTTTCTCTGAATAAATAAAATCTTGTTAAAAAACCAACCACAATACCATTACCAAAAATTAACAATTCTTTAACTTCAACTATTCAGTCAGTATTTAAGTTACTCCAGTGGTCTCAGGTATTTTTGCAGTTGGCTTTGATTAAATCAGGACCCAAACAAGTTCTGCACATGGCAATTGACTGCTAAGTCTCTTTAAGTCCATTTTAAGAAAATGAAAACACTAGCTCTAAAAGATATATGCACCCCCACACTCCCATATTCATTATTTACAATAGCCAAGATACGGAAACAACCTAAGTGACTATTGATGGATGAATGGAATAAAATACGCAATGTGTGTATATGTAATAAAGTGAAATTTTCAGTCATAAAAATGAAATATCACCATTTGTGACAGCATGGATGGACCTGAGGGCATTAGGCTAAGTGAAATAAGTCAGAGAAAAACAGGTACCCTATGATCTCAGCTATATATGGAGTCTTAAAACACCAGAGCTCGAAGATACAGACAGCAGGTCAGTGGTTGCCAGGCAAAGTTGGATTGTGGTGGATGGGAGGGAGTCAACAGGTACAAACTTACAGTTATAACATAAATAAGTCATGGAGACTTAAAGTACAGCACAATGACTATAATTAATCAGTTAATAATGCATAATACTGTATTACATATTTGAAAGTTGCTAAGAAATTCAATCTCAAAAGCTTCTAGCAAAAAATGTTTATGCATGCTGATGGATGTTGACTAGACTTATTATGGTGATTTCACACTATATACAAATATCAAATTATTACGCTGTACAACTGAAATTAATATAATGGTATATGTCAATTCTATCACAATTTGAAAATGGAAAGGCAAAACAGAATGGGTTGATTATATGAGGTGATACCAGAGCTAGTAAGATGTAAAGACAAAAATGAGTCATAATGGGTGAGCTATTATTAAGAAAAAAGATGTGGAAGTAAGGTTGGAAATCTCTAGTGGTCCACCAGGTAATGATTTTAGCCCAGAACATCTTAGTTGTTTCCAAAGGTATCAGTTATGGGTATGAAGGAGTCAGATGTTGACAGCAGCCATCTCTTCAATATGCCCCTTAATTCACAAAGGTTTTTACTTCAACTATAAAGAAAAAAGTCTGTGTAGATATAGAGGGACTAGAAGAGAACAATCAGAGAAAAAAGTACATCCTCCACATGTTGCCTCTTTAGGCTCTTATGATTTAATGTGACATGATGTTAATAATTATGAATTTCCTCTGTTGTATGTACAGTTGAACCTTGGACATGGGGGTTGGAGGTGCTGACTCCTACATAGACCAAAACCTACGTATAACTCTTGACTCTGCCCCCTCAAATTTAATTGCAGTTGTGCCTTGGTATCCACAGATACCAAAATCCGTGGATGCTGAAGTCCTCTATATTAAAATGGCAAAGATCAATAAATAAAGCCAACCCTCCCATCTAAGAATTCCCAGTGGTGGATAGAAAATACTGTGTTCATCCACGGTTGGTTGAATCCATGGGTAGAAACCTGGGAACAGAAGGCTGATTGTATTTTGAAAAAAATTGTGTATAAAAGGACCCCATAGTTGAAACCCATGTTCTTCAAAGGTCAACTATGTATTAGAAAGCCACAGTGAATTATTACAACAAATATTATTTTTTTAAATGTTTAATCTCTATAGGCTCCCCTTCTCTTCTTTCTCGGAATTTTTAAAGATCAGGTCATTTACCCTGTGGAATTTTCCCATGTGGATTTTGCTATCAGATCACCCTGTGGTGATCTGATGTGTTCATCTGTATCCTAAATTTCTTATAAACTGGTGTCAGATCTAGAAGCCTGGGGAGTTCAATGATTTGAACTTCATGTACAGTGTTCTGTGCTTCTACTGCATCCCCTCAGGAGGAAGAGAACCTCTAGCAGTCCGTTTTTGTGACATCAACACTGATCGGTGGGTTCAGGTGTTGTCAGACTGACACATGCACAAAATAGCTGCCCGTGGCTATTCCACCTCAGTTTTATCAGCCATTGAGGAAGCCTAGCTTGATTATTTCATTAGCTGTCACAAAGTGTCAATACCCTATTTCTATCATACTGTCTCTATTTTGAAGCTGGAATTACTCTATGATGAGAAAATACCTAACTATTTAGTTGTCCTGAGAGGTAGTTCATATAAAGCAGGATGAATACTTGATCCTCTCCCCCATATTCAGTCCCAGCAAGGCTCCTGATCAGTTCTCCATGGCCTGTACCATCATAGTAATCTGACACTCCTGCTCTAGGGAGGTGCATTCTATGAAGCCAGCTCAACACCATACTGGTGGGTAGTATTCCTCCTCAAAGCTCTTATGTTTAGAATGTGCGTCATAAAATGTGACATCTGACTACCCTGTGAAGAAATCTAAATACTGTGCATAGCCAGACATTGTATTTTGTGATGCTCTACTGGGACTGAACTATTTTAATTTTTTTAATGTAGGTACAATGATAACAAAAATCAATGGTAAAAATGGCTTTTGCTAAAAACACAACCACAAGGCCACTAGTGGTTCTGGAGCAAGGGCTTTAGAGTAGATGCCTGAGTGGAACGCAGGTTTGCAAACAACCTAGGTGGCCCACACATAGTGCTCAATACACGTGTTATTATTACAGTAGGCAAATGTGTTCCCATTAGAATATTTTCCATTAAGGGCAGAGATTTGTTCAGTTTAGTCCACTGTGAAGCCCGTGGTTATATAGTAGGTACTCAATATACTTGTTAAATAAAATTAATGGATTTATCTGGAACATATTTATTCTGTATGAGTTTCATTCACTAAAAAAGAAATTAAAGTCAGATTATTTTCCCTGATAACTTACCTAATCTTATTAAATCATGTGTAAATGTCTTTTTAAAACAGGAAAATGTACTTCCATTCTCTTATGTATGTTTTTAGTTTAGTCAGCTTTCTGCCATCTAGTTGGGTAACAGAGTTAGTGTTACCACAACTAGCCCATGCTGTGTATCTATATAATGCTTTTCTGTTTAATGAGGGCTTTTAAATAGACTGTGTATAGAATATTGAAATAGGAACCTTTGAATCTTAATTTGTTAGTTATGTTCTAAGTGGTATGAAACACACATAATTTAGATCATGCAATTATAGTTGGTCACTCAACCAGAGCACAGTTGAGATTCTTCATTCCTAACAGAAAATACAGCATTACAAATATATGACCTAAGTTGCCAATGTCTGGGGGCAGTTTTTGGTCCCTAATTTACTTGACTTTTCTGTGACATTTGACACTATATGGTCTTTGAGACACTCTGATCCTCATGATAAAACACCCACAATTATAATGGAGCTGATGGAATTAGAAATCTGACTAAAAGCAAATGGTGTTATTTTCATAGTGTTGAGTTTGAATAAGGAGAACTAGAAACTCATCCTTTAAAACATCAACACATCAACTCATCAACACAAGACATCTTAGGTTTGTTCATAATTTAATATAATTGTAAGACAAAATTTGTACTGTTGGGTGTCAATGGTGCAGCTTAAAAGGATCCTGTTCACTTCAGCATCCAGAAATCTGTGTAGGCACAATTCCATTATATCTCAGCAAAACAGCTCTTTTAAAGAAAGGCAGCTAAAATGAAAACTTAACCAAAAATATATGTGTATATACAACTCTCAACTTAAGATATGAAAGCATACTATCTATATTCCATGTAGAACTAGTTGTACTTCTGTTGAATTCAGATACCACCCCAGCATATTAGAAACAAATTTAAAATGTAAGCCACCCAGAGAATCACTATCAAGTACAAGTGTATTGCTCATCTCCAAGATCTCAATTCCACTTTTAGAATGACTATAGGTCACAAACATCAAGATAGCGCTCCAAGTTCCCTATCTAGGTGCTCCAAACTTCTCTCCCCTCAGCTTTCACCCACTTTTTTCCTGCCAGGTCTCAAAGGTGAAGTAGGTCACTGCTTTCCTTATCAGCCCACATTATGCTTCTTAAGCACTGCATGTTACACCGTTTCTGTTCTTTTGGAGCAGTAACCTAACCATACAATTACTCCTTTTCTCATGGTACCTAACAGTAATAATATAACAAAAACACCTAACGAACCGTATTAATCGTTCAGGTGATTTTAACATTTCTGCCACAATTACCTTATCAGTGGCACCTATGGCTATTTAGGTTTTATGACAATGGAAATAATTCTCCCCTTGGGTATTAGCAATCTGTCCTAACTCACTTTTGAAGACAACTGTCCTACGTTCCTTTTGTTGCAGAAATTATAGAGAAGTATTCAGTGGGGGAAGTAATATTACCTCGTGTCAGATTTCTGTACTATGGAGGGGTGAGGTGCAATAAACAATAGGTGGAGAATGCAGTTAAGAAATCTCACAGCTTTCTTGGCTTTGCTGTCATGTTCCTCTGGCAAGAATTCTTTGGGAGCTACTCCGTAAGACACAGTATGCACATATCCTGCATGCACCCTTTCTGGTCCATCTTGCCTACCTACCAAAAGGTAATTTTATTTTTAAAAACCTTATAAAGTGTGTGTGTACATGCACACATACATATATAATTAACAGTGAGGAACCCTTACTTTGAGGCATGAACCAGACTGTTCCACAAGAATATTCTACAGGTAGCCCATTTAGAGTAACATCTGTAGTTCCAATAATTGCGGGTGACATTCATTAAAATGTCATTAGCATAACCCAGCTTTCCTTTGGTCTGGTACTTATTGAGAAGGGCTCCCCAAATACTGCAGTATTCTTTCCCATTAGTGGCCTTTTGCTAATGTAAATTACTTAAATGCTTGACAACAGGTCTTTAACACAGAAAGTTAACTA
This sequence comes from Anoura caudifer, assembly GCA_004027475.1. NCBI lineage: Eukaryota > Metazoa > Chordata > Mammalia > Chiroptera > Phyllostomidae > Anoura > Anoura caudifer. Next base: position 89,651 of record PVKU01001608.1, read on the forward strand.
TGCCAAATAAATGTCAAAAATACCAAGGCTGGAAAGTTGCACTTTTGAGACCAATTCATCTTATAGCAAATTGTCAATGGTAAAAATGTTCAGGAGGTAATTTTCACTAGTGTGTAAAGTAATGTAAAAGTGAAAGGCTGATACATTTTTAAGATTGGATATGAAAGCAAAAATAGAACTATGGTACCAAAAACAAGCTGGCAGTAGCAGTGCTTTTTTGTAACTCAGGAAACAGTAACATGGAAGTACCTTACATCTAACAATTCAAAAATGTTCCTATTACGTGGGCAATGTAGTTTCGGATGAGATTTACTTTAAAAGCCAAGTGTAAAACTATGCATACTTTATCGGTATAGTAGTTTCCTATCTACTGATCCATTAATGTGAGTTTACTGGCATAATCTGTAATACTGTGAGGTACAGAATAACAACTGTTGATCCTCTCTAAAATGTTGAGCAGTGTAGTGGGAAAGATGATAATCTCTGTTGGATGAGGATTACTTTAACTGGCCGAATGTTTGGGAAAATAAAAGTTACTACAGTTCAATTAAATTTGATGATTATTTCTCCATAAATCTTCTTTCCAAAAAGATTTGCAATAGCACCCTGAGATTTTCATCATTTGTAAGAACTGGCACTTAATATAAGTCCTGAATCTACTTTGCTCTTTTATATCAATAAACGCAAGCTCACAGAGCCAACATTCAAGTATTCCCTACATTTTAAGATTCAAAGTAAGGGTCTTCTTCCCTGTCCTTCTCACAATGAGGCAGCTCCATTCAAATGAGAAAGATTAGTAAGATGATGGCTCAAAGCTCAACTAAACCAAACCAAACCAAGGCACACTTATTAGATCACTTTTGAATTACAAAAGCATCAGACTCCTATTGAAGGGGATGGAAAGGATTCAGTTAGTTTTTGAAGTTTTTCTTTTTAAAACATACGTGCCTTCTTAGTAGAGAAATGCTTTTTTTTTTCAATTAAGCATCAAAAATTAAACTATGTAAAGTTATTTGTGATTACATTTAAAGCTATACAGTTTACACAAATCAAAACCAGGTCAGTTTAAGTACTAAAATTTACAACCAATGTATCTCAATAATATTAACATTTAAAAAATACAATTTTCTTCTTTTTCATCCAGACTTCAGAGTATTTAAAACATCAAGTAATTTAATTAGTTCTCCAGATTAAATTTTCTTTATAAAAATTGTATTTTCCTATTTGGAATAGTGGTACCTCAGGAATCAAAACGGGCATTAATTGGATTTTAAGCCCCAATATCCAGAAATCATACTTTTTAACTCTTAGCTAGATTCTCTCCGCTCATAAAGTGCAATGCAAAAATAAAATATATAAAAACTTATCATGTAGCATGAGAATCAAAGGCCAAAAAACCCCACACACCACACCATCAGATTTTGAGCCCCCGAAGTTAAACTAAAAAAGAAAAAAAATACCACTCACAGCACACTGTAGAAAGAATTTATTTGCTTCATTAAAGAAATCTCAATAGTGCATTTACCTATAAACGCAATCTTCTCTCATCGAGTTGCAAAGTTTAAATAGAAACTTTTAACTGCTTCAGGTTTATATTTTTAAAACTCTTAAATTTTCCAAGGGAACACATCAAAAAGCCAGATTTAAAATGTTACAAGGCATAAACTTTATAATTAATGGGTCTACTATTCTCCCAATACCAGTTCTGGACGAGGGCATTTCTCCCTACTCCGACCTACAGCTAAAGCATGAAGTAAATACGTGCAAACCAAATCCTGCATCAACTACTGAAAGAAGCGTTGAAATTAGGTTGGAAAAGTTTGTGTCATGATCTTGCACAATTTCACTCCTATTAGAGTAAAAAGCGAACCCCAAGGCTTGCCTCTTAAACCTGCTTTAAAAATGTCTCCGTCCACCCCTCTCCCTGAAATTCCTTCCCCCCTCCAGGAAAACGTACAACTAACGCTGTCCGCGGTGGCCGAGCGGGCCGGGCCTCCGGGGGGCTGTTCCTGAGCCCCGGAAAACAAAGGGGATTCCCAGCCATTGTCCTCCGCCGCGCTGAGCATCACCAGCACTAGCAAGGCAGTAGCTTGCGCAGTTATCTCCACAGCGGGCAATGTCACAACCCGACCAACAGCACAAACTACTACCTCAGCCAGGACCATGGTGTCGGGGAGGCACCAGACCACGCTGAGGGCGAGCGAAGCGGCTCCGGCGCTGCTCCGTCCTTCCTCCGCTGCCGACGTCGGCTGGCACCCCTGCCCTTCCCCGCCGCCCGCCGAAGACCCCGCCCAGCGCCCCGCCACGGGAGCGCCCCGAGAGCGCCCCGAGAGCTCCAGGGATCACAGGCGGCGCCGGGACCGGACTTCTCTCTGTACGGACCTCTCTCGAAACAGAGAAAGTGCGTCCGGATCGTGGCGGAGGCAGTCGCTCCCTCCGCTGCCGAGGGGAGCTCGTCTCCTGGGCCACTCAGGAAATAGGCGGCCAAAGCGCAGCCAGATGCCACCTGGATCCGACGGTCTCCGAGAGGCGGCGAGCAGCGTTCCCGCGCTCCGTCCTCTCGGAGCTTCGGCCCTTCCCCGCCGCGCTCCCGCCACGTCTCCGGGTTGCGCCGCCCGCACCCCTGCACGCCCCAAGCCCACAGTGGGGGCTGGGCGGCGGCCGGGGCCCCCCCGGCGCCACGCTCCCCACATCCGCCGCGGGCGGCTCTCCGCACTGGTGAACGCCCAAGGCGCTTCCCGCAGAGGTGAACACCGGCTCCGGCGCCGCGACAAGAAACCAAGGCACAGCCCGGAAGTCCCCAGCCACACGTTCCCTAGGACCCTTAAGGGGTAATCCCGTACACCTGTGCAGGAGGCGAGAAAAAACGAAAAACGCCGAAAAACTGAAACCGAGCCACATGGCGGATGGTGGTGTCGGCGGTGGCTCCGCACGCGCGGACACTAGACCGCCTCGCGCTCCGCTGCTCCAGTGCGCCGGGACGAACCTTAGAGATCCCTTAAGGAGGCTCGCGCGCTACTCCCCAACACGTGACCACCCCCAACACTTCTCCCCCCGCCCGCGCCGCCATCTTACATCCGGGATAGAAGCAGCGTCCTTTTCCCTGCCTTGGCAAGCTTCGACGTGTCACTAGAAATTAGCCCCGAAAGAGGAAAACCCAATTCCACGTCACCAAAGTGCTGATGCTACGGGACATGCACCCCAGTCCGCTTAACTGGGCAAAGTGTGACCCCTAACTTCTCCCGGTCTTTGCCCGCAAAGAAAATGGCGGCACTTACCGCCGTCTAAGTGGACACGTTGTACTCTGACAGGGTTTAAAGTTTCCGGCACCTCCTTTCCTATCCGGCAAGGACACAACACTTGGCGCTCCACCCCGCGGCGTGGCCACAGTGCTACATTCCGCAGAAAACCGGCGGGAAAGCTGCTGCACAGCTCGCTTTAATGCGCAGGCTCCGGGGACTCGTGGATTGCCTTTTTTCTTAAAGGCCAAGATTGGGAGAAGGCCGACTTCCATGAACTAGATCTGCTGTAGTCCCAGACAAATTACTTTTGCCTCCCACATAGGGATTTTTGGCGTAAATCGTCTTAAAGAAAAAGCAAGCAGGGGTTGTCATATTAAAACAGAACGTCCAATTAAGTTCCAGTTTCAGATAGGCGAATACTTCAGTATATGTGTCCCCTATATTTAAAAAATATATATCTTAACTTCAGATCTAACTGGGCTTCCTGTATTTTTATCTGCTAAATCTGGCAATCCCATTCATCATCACGCTCCAGAAAACCTAGACTACCCTTAACAGAATAGAGGAATTGGAGAGTTTAGATTGGGATTCACTGTGTGCAGAGACTTTGATCTTTTCATGGATGTCGGAGGGCTACAAGATCTGGCAACAATGCATAAGGTGGCATCCATGTGAAACTCCTCTGGAAAAACAAGATTTTTCCCCCTTCAAACAGCACAACATAATGCTTAATAAGAGATCCTCTCTGCCAAGAGACTTGTTGACAATTAAAAATTACCTAATACTGTCTTTGCTTTGCTTCTCTATTCTATATGGTATTAGTGATGGAACAGTTTCTTGAAAAACAAGTTTTCAAATTAAAAGCATCCTGCCTAACATGTTTCAAAATAAATGTAACATGCAAATTAAAGAAAAAATACGTGCCCACTGATGCATCTCGATGTTACGCTTATTCATATTTTAAAGCAACTGCTTAAGGTAGTTAGCTTGGGGTGTCCATTCCAAACTATTTCCAGTTAACAATATTTATGTATTTATTTTTGTGTGTATCATAGGACACACCTGCAATTAAATGCTTTATTTGACGACACATAAATGAGACTCTGCATCACAAAGATGCTTAGCACTAAGTTTATAGAAACTTCACCAGTAGTTTCATTATGATTCACACCACCTAGTCCTGATAAGCAATGACTGGACTGCCAAAATACCACCCCTGATCGTTTCTCTCACTGCACCGTGGACCACATTATCCTTCACCATAGCAAATGTCATTTAGCATAATGGTACAGATTTTCAAATAGCCCTTAAACAGTTGTTTGGTTGAGACTATACAGATATATTACAGGAATGAAGTTTCAACTAAATGCAGTCAATACTCTAATTGTATAAGATTCATTTCCACAATTAACCCGTTTTTGACAGTGCTAACACCAATGCACTCATCATCCAGACACAATGTGCTACTAGCAACTCTTTATTTTTCTCCTCCCATAATATCCAGAATCTAAGCATCCTTTCCAAATGTGACTACCTGCAGCTAATCAATCCTTCATCATGACCTCACAGAAGGAAAATTGCAACAGCCTTGTATCTTAGCTTTCCCTACTTATAATCCCTCCGCTCTATCTTGCTCATAACTGCAAGTTTATCTTCCTTAGTTTTATAATTTATTCCTAAAAATAATCACTCAAAACTCCTGTCATCTCAAATCTAAACTATTTTGCATGGATTTCTAGGAGTTTTATGAATGGACCTCAATTCTTCACCAGCAACCTTGGTTCACACAATATAAGGACATGTACTACCAGTTTTCTCATAGCTCGGATATGCCTTGCTCACATTATTTGTCTTCACCTGAAATATCCTGCGATTTCCTTTGAAACCATCCAAAATCTGCCTTGCCATCAGGGCCCATTTTAAGTTCTATCTCCACCCCTGCCCTTTTCATTTCTTTATTGATTTTCCTACTTAATACTAACAATAATAACCTGAACCACAGAGGACTAGGCTAAGGTTCACTATTTTATGATTCCCTATTAACTTGTACAGTACTTGTTTTCCACAGTACTTTGAACGCTTGTTTAAAGCCTTATATTCCCTGAAAAACTATAAACTCTATGAAAGCAGAGAGTAAACCAATGACTAACACATAATAGGAATTAAAATGGTAATGACAGGAGTACTTAATTATATACAATCTTGTATTTAGTATTATTTTATGTATGTGGTTTCCTCAACTAGCTATAAGCACCTGAGCGAACGTAAGGACTTCTGTTGCATACAGCAAGGACACAGTTATAAACATATAGTAGATTCTTTTTAAATTATATTTTATTGATTATGCTATTACAGTTGTCACATTTCTCTCCCATCATTCCCCTCCACCCTGCACACCCCCTCCCACCCACATTCCCCCTTTAGTTCATGTCCATGTGTCATAAGTTCTTTAGCTTCTACTTTTCCCACACTATTCTTGCCCTCCCCCTGTCTATTTTCTACCCACCATCAATGTTACTTATTCTCTGTACCTTTTCTCCCTCTCTCCTCCTCCCACTCCCCTGTTCCAAACCCTCCATGTGATCTCCATTTCTGTGTTGCTGCTCCTGGTCTAGCTGTTTGCTTAGTTTGTTTTTGTTTTAGGCATGGTTGTTAATATCTGTGAGTTTGCTGTCTTTTCACTGTCCTATTTTTTATCTTATTTTTCTTAGATAAGTCCCTTGAACATTTCATATAATAAGGGCTTGGTGATGATGAACTCCTTTAACTTGACCTTATCTGAGAAGTGCTTTATCTCCCCTTCCATTCTAAATGACAGCTTCACTGGATAGAGCCATCTTGGATGTAGGTCCTTGACTTTCATGACTTGGAATACTTCTTTCCAGCCCCTGCTTGCCTGTAAGGTCTCTTTTGAGAAATCAGCTGATAGTCTGATGGGAACTCCTTTGTAGGTGACTCTGCCTTTATCCCTTGCTGCTTCTAGAATTCTCTCCTTCATTTTAATCTTGGCTAATGGAATTATGATGTGCCTTGGTGTGTTCCTCCTTGGGTCCAACTTCTTTGGGACTCTCTGAGCTTCCTGGACTTCCTGGAAGTCTATTTTCTTTGCCAGATTGGGGAAGTTCTCCTTTATTATTTGTTCAAATAAGTTTTCCACTTGCTGCTGTTCCTCTTCCCCTTCTGGTACCCCTATAATTCAGATGTTGGGACGTTTCAAGATGTCCTGGAGGTTCCTAAGCCTCTCCTCATTTTTTTTAAATTATTGTTTCTTTATTCTTTTCTGTTTGGTTGTTTCTTTCTTCCTTCTGGTCCACTCCATTGATTTGAGTCCCAGTTTTCCTCCCATCACTATTGGTTCCCTGTGCGTTTTTCTTCATTTCACTTATTGTAGCCTCCATTTGTTCCTCTAATTTGCAACCAAAATCAACCAATTCTGTGAGCTTCCTAATCACCAGAGCTTTGAACTGTGCTTCTGATAGGTTGGCTACCAGTGCTATGAACTCTGCATCTGATAGGTTGACCACCTCCTGGTCACTCAGGTGAATTAGCTCCAGGGCCTGGGTCTATTCTCCCTTTTTGAGCCATCCTTGGTTTTGGTTTCTTTGTTTTTGTCTGGTTGCAGCTGTTATGTAGTAAGGGCGAGTCTTAGGCATTCACCAGGGTGGGGCAGCTCAGTCGCTGGGTTGTGATGCTGGATGTGGGTGCGGGGTTCGAGAGGGAACAATGGCGTTTGCTCCATGCTCTTTCCCCTATCAAATTGGGCCCTTCTGGTGCTGATTTCCGTGTGGGTGGGCCTGGGCACACTCCAGGACCCCATAGGTCTCCCCAACGAACTCTCCTGTGAGGCTGGGACTCCCTCCCAGAACCTCAACTGCTACAAGTATTTTCAATGGGTGCTTTTAGGCTTCACTTCCTGGGGCTAGGGCCCTGCATTGCGCAGCCTGTCTTGCTGCCCGTTTTCACCTGGTTTATCTGTGCACGAATGTGTGTTTGGGATCCACTGCCTTGTGCACCCCACCTGGCCTCCTCGCATTGGGCAATGCAGCCTCCTGTGCACCTGGAGTGACTGCACACCCAGGACCACCACCAGCTTACCCCACTGAGATCCAACTCCACCAGCCATGGACTCTGCCCCTCTTACAGGTCTGGGTGAATTGTTTTTGTCGGACACCCCCACAATTCAATTTTATCTCTGTTCTGGTTGGGTTTTTTTTTGTTGTTGTTGTTCTATATTTTTGTTGTCCTTAATCTTGGTTGTGATAGGAGGCACAGCATGTCCAGCTACGCCTCCATCTTGGCCGAAGTCTGCATATAGTGGATTCTTAACATGCAGTGCTTGTCCCAGTAAAAGGCAAGAAACTGGTCTTTTTATGAGAAAGTATAGTTCTTCTGCCCACCTTTAAGTGATATGTACCAAAAGTGTATTTTATTTATGTGACACCCACCTAGCAATTACCATGTGCCAGGGACAATGCTTCATAACACTCCTTTTTAAATCCTAATAAAGAACTCTATGAGTTAAACACTACTATTAATTCCATTTTACATGAATAAAAAAAAAACAGGTTAACTAACTTGCTCCGGGTCACACATCTAGGAAATGCCAGAGGTAAGATTTGAACTTAGGAAGTCTGGCCCCAGACTAGAGTCTTAACCACAATGCTTATAATATAACAAACAAATCAGTAAGCTATTTTAAACTCTCCTGGACCAATAATAAAAACCCAATGCAGCTCCAGAGATCACAGCCATTAGACAATTCTTTTCTTCACAGTATTTGAAGTTCTTTGTTATGTTCCAGTGCGTTTGTTGCAACACCCATGCGTAGAAATAGTAGTTGCATAAAAATTTTTTTAACTTCATTCTAGTAAGACTTAGATTTTAATGGAGTGAGACTAGCACAGAGTGGAGAGAACTGCTTTTGAAGCAAGACATGCCAATCTACACAGACTTTAGCTGTGTGACTCTAGGCAAATTATCTCAACCTCTAAACCCTGACTTCCTTCTCTGTAAACTAAGTACAGTAATACCTACCTTGCAGGATTTCTGTGAGGATTATTATTCCTTATAGGACTAATATAGGTAAAGCCCTAGCTGATACATACTAGGTACTTCAAAAAGATTAAAATTAGAACTCAGAAAAATTATAACTACACCTGACTGCTGGAAATGTTTTGTGGAAATTTTTCAATATCATACATTTATTACACAATTCAGGTTCTCGAAAAAGAAAATTTAAAACAAACGATTTTTCTTTGCAAGGTGGAGGGATGGTCTAGCTGACAGGCAATACTAAAATTAGCTTCACTAAATTAAAAATAAATAGGAATGCTTGTAAAGCAAAAGAAATAATTATAAGAGTCTAATCCACTAGAGGATTATGTTTTTGACCTGACCTAGAATTTTTTTTTAAGTTTAACGTTTTTTTGGCCTGGAATTTTAATACAAAGTTCTATATATGCCTTCTTCCCTAATGATAGAGATATTTCATTATATCCATCTCTGTATTTTTATTTTTCCATTTTATATATTAATAGTTTCAACAAAGCTTTCAAAAACACACCTTTGTTATTCTATTTTATAAAACTTCTTTCCAAATTAACAGCATATGTAACCCATCTCAAACATATTTAAATCAATACTTACTAAGTCTTTGTTAAACAGACTCAGTGATGTGGGGTATTACTAATGTGTTGAACTTAGTGAGGAAGAGAAAGCAAACACGAAGTAGATTAAAGAAAAAGTGATTCATTTATCATATCTGAAAGTAAATTCTCAAAGTGGTTACGATATTGAGTTATGCTGAGAAAACTAGTACTGCTAGACCACAATTAAAAATCTAGAGTCATGCTGAGTGGTAACTGTAAAGCAAATTACAGATCCATACAATCACAGCTATAACTATGCAGTCTTTGTGGAAAAACTATCTTTGGCCACAAAGCAACTCTGTGTCTGAGGCCAAGAGACTTTCAGGATTATAATACATAACTGATACAACTCAACAACATAAAAATTGCAGGAGAAAGTTTAACAACAGCAGTATTACTTTCAAGAACTGCGTTGGGAGCTAAAAAAGAAACTCACAAAATTAGATAAATATATCCAGTCTGACAATATAAACACCATATGGGTAACTGCATTAACAGACAGGAGTTGTATGTTTTATGTTAAAATTATGACACAGAAGTAGTAAAGGCTGGAAAGCAAGTGCAATTTGCACAGTTGGGTCTGAAGCCCAATATTTTATTTTTCTAGATAAAAAGTAAGTTTGTAATATTATAGCTTTGGAATTTTCTCATATGTTGTAAACTTCATAGAAAGCAGAGTTGTTATATTGTAATAGTTTCCCAAGTAATGGCATGATTTTTATCTTTCCTGCTTGTACTATTTATTGAATGTTAATTTAAAATAAAACCATGTAACTAAATTTGCAGCAACTGAAAATGGTATCAAAATTCAAGGGTATAATACTTTTCTTTTTCTTATCTGAGAGGCTAGTATCAATCAGTCCCACAGTGTAATTAGAAATATTTCAACTGACCATATCTCTACCACTGTAAGCACCAAGCACATGGATACCAAAGGTACCCTGGAGAGACCTGGAGAGGAGTACTATAAAATTCTAGGTCTTCTGTCAGAAGAATACTGCTCTGTAACAGAAAAATCGAGACAGCTGAAAGACATGGGCAATATGCCACATCAAGTCCTCCTATTTAGAAAACCCAAGTCTAAAATAGCTCAAAGCTTCTGCCACCAAAAACAAAAGACAAAAAAAAAAATAACCCTAATGTAAACTGATTTTAAAGGCTCCCTTTTGAGAAAACTGCTATGATCTCTCTATCCACATGACAGAAAAGACATGATTATTCCAAGTTTAGCTTCTGAATTCATCATACTCAGAGCAATCCCTTTTTGTGTGCATCTCGGTGCTGAATCCTGTGGCTTCAAAAGATAGTAGGAGCTCTAGCCGCACATTACTTTAACTTGTTCAGCTATTTTATATCAGGGAGACTTCATCTTTGCAAAAAAAAAAAAAAGTAACAGTGGCTAAATCAGAAGGTATTACCAGAGTCTCATTCAATAGACAGGTGGCAGTGGTTCTACCACTAACACGTGATATCTCTTCAATAAGGTATTGGTGAAATTAGAGGAAGAGATGGAAGAAAAGAGGCAAAGAACATGGGAGATGAATGAAAGGAGAAAATGAGAATAAAACAGGTAAATGTATAAAAAAGAAGGTAAGATAAACATAAAAATTTTTTGAAGGAAGAAGGGAAAGAAACTAGTGGGATAAAAAGGGGAAAAATATATAGTCAAAGGTCTTAATTAGGATATAGTATTACATTTATCAAAAACAATTTGACCCGCCACTCTCCTAGAACAGGCCTCCTCTTCTCTGGTTGCTCGCACCCCTCCCGCGCCTACCATGGCTACCATTCAGCAACTGGTAGGAAGATGGCACTTAGTGGGGAGCAAAGACTTCACTGAGTACACGAAGGAAATAGGTGCGGGAATGGCTCTCTGGAAAACGGGTGCCAAGGCCAAACCAGACTGTACCATTACTTTTGACAGCAAAAACCTCCCTGTAAAAACTGAAACCACATTGAAAATGATACAGTTCTCATGTAACCTGGGAGAGAAGTTTGAAGAAACCACAGCTGATGGCAGAAAAACTCAGACCATCTGCAACTTTGTAAATGGCGCATTGGTCCAACATCAGGAGGGGGATGGGAAGGAAAGCCAGAGGCACACAGGGAGGAAGTGAAGTGTCTGGCATCAAGGAGAGAGCTGGGAGGCAGCTTTCTCACAGACAGAATGGCAGGCAGAGGCCATCATCACTTTTCCGAACCCTCCCCCAACAGAGCCACAGAGCTGACAGGTGGTGCTGTATCTGAGAGTCCATCAACCTGGCTAACACTGTTTGCCTCACCCTGGAGGTCCCCAGAGACTCTGTCCCACCTAGTTTGCCAGCCCATTCAAGCTGTTAACAGTGGTTTTTCTATATGAATGGCTGGTCTCAGCTCATGCTTCACAACTTTCTAAATCCTCTCAAAGAAGCAACAGCTGGCCTCAGTGAGCTCCCAGCCCCTGTACCTCTTGCTAAATGGTCCCAGGCCTGGTACTAGGAGCCACTAGTTGAGCTTCACAGCTTGACTTCGTCTGGGAAACTCCAAGCCCAGAACAAGTAGCAGCCATCTCAGACTGCTTTATAGCCCAGGCAGGGTGGCCCCAGACAAAACACAGGTGGGGGCTGACCTTGCCCTGCACTGCTTGGGAAACCTCAGAGCCTGTGCATGTAGTGGACAGCTACAGACCACATCAGAGCACTACCACCCTGCTCCTGCACAGCTGATCCTCCATAGAATTCGAAGGTTCATGGTCAGAGGTCACAGCTAGTCCTTGCAGCTGACTGGCCTGGGTAAACTCCTCCCAATGACCTGCCAACAGCAATCAAGACTCAACTATAAGAGGTGTACTCGGCATACACAAAGGGTGCACCTTGAATAACCAGCTTGGATGATAGGGGAGGCTATGCCACTGGACCCTACAGGACACCTACTACATTAGGCCACACTACCAAGACAGGGAGTCATAGCAGCTCTACGTAATTGGTAGAAAGAAACACAGGGAGGCTGCCAAAATGAGGAGACAAAGAAACATGGCCTGGTTGAAAAAACAGATCAAAACTCCAGAAAAAGAACTATACAAAATGAAGATAAGCAATCTATCAGATGCAGAATTTAAAACACTGTTTATAAGGATGCTCAAGGAAATTAGTGAGGACCTCAACAGCATAAAAAAGATTCAGTCAGAAATGAAGGATTCACTAATTGAAATAAAGAACAACTTACAGGGAAACAACAGCAGAGTGGATGAAGCTAAGAATCAAATCAATAATTTGGAGCATAAAGAAGTAAAAAACAACCAATCAGAACAACAAGAAGAAAAAAGAATCCAAAAAAACGAAGATAGTGTAAGCAGCCTCCAACACAATTTCAAGTGTTCCAACATCCTCATCATAGGGGTGCCAGAAGAAGAGAAAGAGCAAAAAACTGGAAATCTATATGAAAAAATATTGAAAGAAAACTTCCCTAATTTGGTGAAGGAAATAGACATGCAAGTCCAGGAAGTACAGAGTCCTCCAAACAAGATGGATTCAAGAGGCCCACTCCAAGACACATCATAATTAAAATGCCAAAAGTTAAAGAATTTTACAAACAGCAAGAAAAATGTGGAGAGTTACCTACAAAGGAGCTCCCATAAGACTTCCACTGATTTCTCAAAAGAAACTTTGCAGGCAAGAAGAGATTGGAAAGAAGTATTCCAAGTGATGAAAAGCAAGGACCTGCAACTTAGATTTCTCTATCTAGCAAAACTATCATTTAGAATGGAGGGGCAGATGAAGTACTTCCCAGAAAAGGTAAAGCTAAAAAAGTTCATCACCAAACCATCAAAACTATGAACATTAAAGCGGCAATAAATACATAACTATCAACAACTGAATCTAAGAAATAAACTAAGTAAACAAGCAGAAAAGAAACAGAATCACAAATATGGAGAAGATTAGGATGGTGGCCAGTGGGGAGGGGCAGTCTGGGACAATGAGGGAAAAGATGAAGGGATTAATAAGTACAGATTGACAGTTACAGAATAGCCAGGGGTATGTTAAGAGTAAGTATAGAAAATGGAGTTATCAAACAACTTACATGCATGAACCAGGGACAGGAACCAAGGAGCGGGTATCACTGGAGGGAGTGAGGGCTGCTGGGTGGAGGGGTCAAAGGGAGAAATTGGGACAAGCATAATAGCATACTCAATAAAAAAGAAATAAAATAAAATACTTAAGAAAAAACAACTTGAATACTTTGCTTAAGAATGTCATTAAATCAACTCTAAAATCAAACTATGTCTTTTTTTCTCCAAGAATTTTGTGAGAACTCAATGACTGTCATCGTTTTAAAGATTAGAAAAGCTTCTGGAAAGTTAACATGCCTAAAGTTAAATAAGATGCAGAGCCTCTGCTCCTCACTGCCTCACAATTACTTAAGATTAATTAAGAATAATTGTATTCACAAAAGGACTGACTTCATGCTCCTTTAAAAAAAGCCAGTATCGCCAGTGCATTCAAAATTATTAGATATGTAATGAATTGATATATAACTCCTCTGAAATACTTTTTATATAAATTAAGATACAAAGACATAAGCTTTTTTCCCAATCTATAAAGTTTTCATTCAAATTTAGCACCAGTGTACTTGCCAGAGATACAAAAATCTTAATTCAAGTACTTCTGAAGTATTAACTATTTTCCCATAATATATAAATTGGTAACACACCATGTGCTATGAACTCCCCTTCCTTCATTCTATGAATGGTAATTTTTTTAAAAAAGCAAAAGTTACTATAATAATGTAGATAAATGCAACTCAAAAACACTGAGTATACATAAAAGGTGGCACTTTACACAAGATCAGCTATCTGCTAAAATGCCAAACCTACTTAAGTAGAAATCTAAAGAACATACAAGGTAATGCTTTCAGGAGACCATTTTTGTCCACATCTGTGGTAGTTTTCTATTTAAAAAAAAAAAAAACACAACAAATTCACAATATTCTTGGTCTGGACATTGATTCATTCCAGGGGCTTCTAATATCTCCACTATTAATTTCTTTAGCAATCAAAGGTAGGTATGTCCCTGAAAGTATTCTGCCTTTGCCAGAGACTTCATCTACAGCAGTCCATTTTTGAGAATCTGGTTGCATTTAAATTATTCTACATTTAATAAGAATATATTAGTCATATAACTACACTGTCTTTCATTAACACGTGTAATTAATACTTGAGTTGTTTTCTAACATTATTCAATAATTTATACTGTTTCATTCTTAGTTTCTCAACTCACACTAGCCAAATGTTTACCTGGGACCAGTGGTACCAAATTGTGACAATGAATAAAACACTCTAAATTTATAAGAAAGGAAAAATAACTTAGTTGTTTTGTAATCAGCTTGTTATAGAATTATGTATATGCTACTTTTTTAAAAAACATTTTATATATTTATTTTTAGAGAGAGGGGAAAGGAGGGAGAGAGGGAGAGCAACATCATTGGTTGCCTCTCACACGCCTCAAACCAGGCACATGGCCCACAAGCCAGGCATATGCCCGACCAGGAATCAAACCAGTGACCCTTAGCTTTGCCAGACAACGCCCAACCCACTAAGCCAAGCCGGTCAGTGCAAGTACACATATGCTATTCTTCAGAATAAAATATATATATGCTTAATTGCTCATCTTTCCCTTCTGTGTAACATGTAATTTAAGGAATATAGCAAGAGTTGAATCGATAATTATATACGGGGAAAAACAGGTAATAATACAGCTGCTAATACAATAAAATAAAAAATGAGAGCAAGTGAACATTGGTTCTCTCTAAAGCAGACTTTTATGCATTTTCTTTTTCTTTTGCTACCTAAACAGGTTCCTAATAAGTAAATGTTACAAATGTATTACAATACAACTAACAAATGTTAACACCAATTACAAAGAAGTACTCAATAAGACACTACAAAATGACTTATTCTTTTCCTTTTTTTGGCAGTGGTAGCATTAAAAAAAACCCTTAAAAGTAAGCTATTCTTCCCTGGCTGGGTAGCTCACTTGGTTAGAGCATCATCCTGATATGCCAAAGTTACAGGTTTGATCCCCATCAGGACACATAAAACAATCAACCAATGAATGCATAAATAAGTGGAAGAACAAACCTCTTTCCTTCTCTCCCTTCCTCTCTCTCCTTAAAATCAATACATTTAAAAAATGTTTTTTAAAACAAAGAATAAAAAGGAAGCTATTCCAAGGAAAAATTGTTTCCTTTGTAATTCAATAGTCAGAAAAGGAGTTTAATCCAATTGTTAGCAGATGTCTGTTGTCTAGCAATCTATATACCGAAGGGACCCGAAAAATCTGGTATTTATTTATAAAAAATTATGATGTATTCTTACATGCTTAAACTTCAGTCACCTTCAAAGTACTCTCCATTTGATGCCATATACCTACCGAGATTTTTCCACTGCTCAAAACAGTTTTTGAACTTGTTGACTTTGATGCCTTCAGTGCTTCTGACATTTTTTTGTTTCACCTCTTCCACATTGGCAAAACATTTCCCTTTAAGGGGAAATAATAGATAAGTTGCCAGGGGTGACATTGGGTGAATGGGGAGGGTGGGGCATGCGGGTCATGCCATTTTTGGTCAAAACTGCCGAACACTCAGCATGGTGTGGGCAGGTGTGCGCATAATGACCCACCATGAATGGGCAAACATGTCGTGTCTTCAAAAAAAATTCACTGAAGCCCAACACAGCCTCTCATAACAGTGCCAGCTGGTACACTGATACAGATGGGTTCCTACAATACTCACCTAGTAGAGGAAGCCTGTACTACAAGGGGCCCACCTCCAGAAGATTATTCTGGGTTTTTCTGTGGAGTGGTCTTCCTTCACATACGATAGGCACTGTCAGTGACAAAAGGTATTATGTGGAGGCTTAAAAGTTATGTCTAAAGGACATTATTACTACTGTTTCGTGGACTAATCAGAGTCTCAATTGTCCTGCAAAAGGATCTTAGCTTGGGCAGCTTCATTTCTGAATCTCCTACTATGTGGTAATCTCTCAGAGCCCAGTTCTTCTAGTCACTAAAGAACTCAATTCATATCGACAAGACAAGGGCAACGTGTTAACCTCCCAGGTATCAGGATATTTTAGAAGATGTAGCCTAGAGGACTGCTTGACTCAAGGGAATAAATTACCAGTAGCGAGAGATATTCCAGGAGGAAAAACCTGTCAAATTATACCACCAAGCAGGTGGCCCACTTTGTTTGTCATTAAGACTGCCACTGGGGGTGGGCTGGGATGGGAGTAAAAGACAGAAAACTGTACTTGAACAATTATAATAAAATAAAAAAAAACACATTACTTAAAGGTAAAAAAAAAAGACTGCCACTGATTACTGTATTATATGGTATTTATACATTCACCAAATTTATGTATTGAGCTGTAGGGTATGGTTGTGGTATTGAGAGCTAATACAATATTAGTAAACCACTCTGTTTCTATAAATATATGTACATACCTTTGACTCACATTCAGCTTCCACTGGAGTATAATACTAATTGCAATTGATCTGTTATTTCTCAAGAAGAGACATATTTTTACTTCATCTAAATTCTTGGCAGTATTTTTAACATGTTACTGACTGGTATACTACCCTTGTTATTCTATCTCAGTGCTTTATCAGTGATATGCATATTTTTCTAATTTCCAATTTAACATAACCAAATATAGAAAGTAAACTAAATACACAGTTTGAGCAAATATTCTTTACAACTTTCTTTAAGGAAAATGCTGAATACAGAATCTAGGAAATCCCATATTTTACGTGAAATTATAAAATAGAAATTCATTAATTCATGTAAAAAAATACTATCCCCTCAAAAAAAGATCCAACCATGTGTTTACACATAATAGACAAATTACTACACAACTACAATAGTCTCAAAGTTTTATCTCATTCATTATTTAATTCTAATACCTTCTCATAGTTTTATAAATATGCCAGAGAGGCTTTACTATTAAGATCAAAGGCCTCCCAGCAGACTAAAATGATGAGACCGTTATGATTTTCATGAAAAATAATTATTTTAAATGTCCTTGAGTCTTACATAAGTGATTATGGAAATTTAACTCAGAAGAAAAATATAATAGCATAATCCATAAAATAGAAAATACAGTAAGCTAGGTCAGTTTTTTAGGGACCAGTTAAGTCAATGTATTCAGGAGCACTTTTCTTCTTCACTAGGTTAGGAAAGTGAAACAAAATTAGCATTTTCCTCCCAACAGAAAAGTTTACTGTACTTCTAAATGCTTTTCTATCTCCAAAAATACACTTCTTGTTGTTTTAGAATACATACACATTTTATATTTGTGGGTTAGCATAGTTATTTTTCTTCTTGAGAAAACACTACAAAATGAAATACTGAAATGAACAAAACCTTACAAGTAAAATTTTGGATATCTGAAATCATTTTGCCTGATTCAAATGCAAAGGCAGTGACAAATGTTGTTAATCAGTGGGGAAAAATCGGTAGAAATATAAAATATGAAAGTCTTAAAATCCAGACAGCAAATATAAAAACAGACAGACTTATGTAAAAGCTGGGAAAGATATTTAACGAAATGAGGTATGATGGAATTGTAGTGCTACAATATATCTCAGTGTATTAAGTTAACAACCTGTACTTCAAAGTTGCAAAATCAGCAAATCATAAATTATTTGCTGCTATATTCACATGGCCTTTCTGGTCAGATGTAGTCACTAGTACCTACATTTAAAATAATCATTAAGCTAACTGCATGATCATATGGTGAGCATATGTGCCGCTGAAGAAGGCAAATTATAAGTAAAAATGTAAGCAAACGATTTTATATTAATAATAAATACAGCATTAAGCATTTAACATTATCAGTATTTTAAAATTTTAAATAATAAATGCAACTATTTTATACAGAACTGTACCATTTATTATACACACAAGTATATCAGTTCCTTTTGTTTACAAAGGCTGGTTATAGATAATATGGAATGTTACAGTACCATCTTGCATAAAATTTTATTACACTTTTGTATTTGAAAAAGGGCACAAAAACACCAGCCTAATAAATCTGACTGAATGAAATATCTTTTCCTTCTTTTTAAAAAGTACATCATTAACACATACACCACAAACTGTACATAAGCTCACTTTTAAATCACCAGTTGAAGATACGGTAGCAGGTATGTTGTAGTAGTAACTATTCCTCTCATCAGTTCAGTTTATTAAAGGCTTACACTGATACTCATTCAGAAACCTTTGTTGATAAGATTGTAATATGAATTACTGAACTCAGGTAAGTACAGTTTAAAGGAGGCCAACAACAGCTGCCAAGAATTATTTGTAGTAAGAAATGTCTTCTCACAGAAGACTCGCTGAGGAGCAAACATTCGTTAGATATCTTCTTTAAATTTATTGTAGCTGGTCAAGATTCTCCATTTTGAACTTTGGATGCTGGTGGCTGCATGAAATCCTTAAAGGGAACTAGTGCCTCTTTAAGTGCAGAGCAGACTTCTGAAGATGAGCAGGTGATGCATTCTACTAGAGTTGGGTATAAGGCAATTACTTGTGCCCAAGTATTTCCATCAACTGTAATGCAAAAAGTATAAAAACCTCAAAAAGGTGGATTAAATACCAGAGGTAATCCAATTAACATAAACACAATCCTTTAAACTCAATGTAAAGAAAAAGATTCTAAACTATATGGAGATTCCACAATCTTTTTAAATCTCTGGAAATTTCCTGCAATATTTGATAAATATGGTCAGTGGGCAGATACATCAATACCAACAAATTTGTTAATTTTAAATGACACTGCAATTTTTGAAGGCCTTGGAAGCTAACTCAAGTAACTCAGATAATTCAAACCTTAGTCATTTTCAATATAACTACCAGAGAATATAGTGTACATTTTTCAAGAACAATTAGAAAACAGTTCATTTTTTATGTAGTTTATGTGATAAATACAAGCATATTAAATTATTTTCCCTAGAATGTCCTTGATATTGATTTAATTTAAATGACCACACAGAGATTCATTCTTGTGCTGTTTGTTACTCTTTGCTGTATATCATTAGACTTAAACTGTAGTGGGGAAGGACTATCATGAACAACTAGTATAGCTGAATGATATTTAGAGAATGTGCAAAATTGTTATATCCCAATTAGTTTGTAATTTCCTTATATTCTGAGATTACATATTGCACTTCTATTTTCCTATAAGTATTGTGCATATTATTGAGAATATAATAATAAAACATGATAATACATTTTTCTTACTTATGTATATGACACTGTGGAACAACTCTAAGTTTGGGACACAATATAGTATGAAAGCAAGAATACTATACTGTGCTTAAGGAGCTTTGATCTTATTCTTCACTCCAGCTTACTGAGCGTTTAAAAACCTTTCTGAAATAAAGCAGTGCTAGGTATCCCTAATCAAGTCATATAATTTCTATCTCAACTTCTGCTGTAGAATAAAGGAATGTAAACCAGTGTTCTTAGAGTGACTTCTTAAAAAATTCATAGTCAAGTAAGTTTGGCAAATGTCTATATTGGGGATTCATAATTCACATGAATTTATTAAAGGCTTATAATAAAAGAATAGCTATAATTTTATCTAATCCAAGGTTTCCAAAGTTAATTTGATTATGAATTTTTATTTTCATTTGGTACCTACTGACATAATTCATCACCATTAATATTCATTCCTTAGTACATATGCTGGGAAATGCTGACCTGTTAATTTCATCCCTTCTCCACCCAAACAGGAGCTTCCTTGGAGTAGGGGTGGGAAGAAGAAAAGGGGAGTGGGACTGATGGGTATTAATGAGGGAGGAGATATCAGGCCAAAGCTGTTCTGATTTTATCTGCTTTGTATGTTGGGAATCCATATCAGATTTCATTTATAAAAAGAATTTTGCTGCTTAATAGAAAACAAACAAAACATTTAATAACCACGGGTCAAAAAATTTTTAAACAGTCTACTCTAGCTGCCTTCTGTGAAACTTTCCATTACTAATTTAACAAAAGATTGCATGGATAAGATTCCAGGGAAATGGCAGAGTAGGAAGTACCAAAAATCTGTCACTAGCAGGATCTGTTTGATGCCACTATTATGAATGGAACTCTGAAGTCTACTGAGGGCTTGCAACTTCCAGAGGAAGATGTGAACACTTTACTGCAGTTAATTTTGGTCAGTGTCAGCTCTTAGTACAGTAGCTGCTACCCAGCCCTCACCCCAGCCATGTGGCAGGCAGCTGTGCACATGTTCCTGAGGCACCTTGCCCACAGCTTCCAGGAGGCCAATGTAGATGAAGGTATGACCCCCCACCACCATCCTCCAAATACCATGATTTCTGTGCTCTGACCCCTGCTTCTTATCACAGAGATACAGACACAGAGACTTCAACAACAAAAAAAACAAGTAATTCAATTAAAAAATGAACTTGAATTGACATTTCTCCCAAGTACATATATAAATGGCCAATAAAGCACATAAACAGATGCTCAACATCACTATAATCATCAGGAAAATGCAAATCAAACTATAATGAGATACCACCTCATACTTATTAGAATTGTTACAAAAAAAAAACAGAAAAGAACAAGTATTGGTAAGAATATGAAGAATTTGGACCCTTGTTCATTGTTGGTGGAAATATCAAATGGTATAGCCACTGTGGAAAACAGTATCATGGTTTTTCAAAAAATAAAAAATAGAATTACTGTATAATATAGCAATTCCACTTCTGGATATATATATATATACACACACACACACACACACTATATACATATATTATATATACCTATATACACCTAACATAAATATATATATATATATATTTATATATACCCCAAAAGAATTGAAAGCAGGGTCTTGAAGAGATATCTGTGCACACATGTTTATAGCAGCATTATTCACAATAGCTAAAGCATGGAAGCAACCCAAGTGTCCACCAATGGATGAATGGATAAAGAAAATGCAGGGGGGCGGGTGTGTACATGCACACAATGTAATGTTTCTTCCTTAAAGAAATGAAATTTTTCTTCCTTAAACGGAAGAAAATTCTGCAATATGCTACAATATAGATGAACCTTCATGACATTGTGCTAAGTGAAATAAGCCAGTCACAAAAAAAACTAATAATGTATGACTCAACTTATATGAGATACTCAGAGTAGTTAAAATCATTGAGACAGAAAGTAAACTGGTCACTGCCAGATGGGAAGAATAGGGAATGTGGAGTTACTGCTTAATAAGTATAGTTTCAGTTACACGATAAAAAGAGTTACAGAGATGGATAGTGCTGATGGCTGCACAGCATTATAAATGTATTTAATGCCACTAAACACTACACATAATAATGGTTAAGATGATAAACTTTATGTGTATCTTACACAATAAAAAACTGAAAAGAAAAAAGATTGCACAGATTGAAACCTATCCAGATTGCCCCAATGGTTCATTATAGGAAAATACAGAAATACATCATTTAAGATAACATCTTAAACTCTGGAGAAGCTACTCAAATTTTTTAAATTAAAATATTTTTTAAGAATTCACCATAGATATTGGTGGGCACTTTGGACTTAATTATCAAAAAAAGAAAAAGAAAAAGAAAAAGCTATATGCATTGATATGAAAGCTTCTTCATGATATTTTATGAAGTGAAAAAAAGTTCTGAACAGTAGGTATAATATGGGGCACATTCATATGTGTTAAAAGCTAGGGGCATATTGGCCCTGGCTGGTGTAGCTCAGTGGACTGAGAGTTGGCCTGCAAACCAAAAGATTGCTGGTTTGATTCCCAGTCAGGGCGCATGCCTGGGCTGCTGGCCAGTTCCTGGGTTGGGGGCATGTGAAAGGCAACCACACACAGATGTTGCTCTCCCTTTCCTTTTCCCTCCCTTCCCCTCTCTCCAAAAATAAATAAGATCTTTAAAACAAACAAACAAACAAACAAACAAACAAAACTAGGGGCATATTGAAGCATATATTTTGTATTTATATATTAAATTTATGGAAGGATCCAAAAACTAATAAAAATGGTTGCCTATGGTGACGTAAGAACTGGTCAGATATAGAATAGAGGAAAGAACTTAAGACTTTCAAAATTTTTCCTTCTATATCTTTTCATATTTTTGAACCATGTGTATGTTTCCTCCCTATTCAAAATTTTAAATAAAGATCAACTTAAAATAAGTCCAACAAATGCCTCCTCTTCCAGTAGAAAACCCTAAAACAAATAACCAATGTGCTGAACAGATGTTGGTTACACACTGGTTCCACCCTTGCCGCCATCCTCCTGAATTCATTTTGAGCTGGTTATGAGCAGCCCAACATATTTCTGCTGAGAAGGCCGTGCTTTGCCTAAGTTATCTTCTTTTTTTTTCTGTTTCTTAATGAAGCTTACCATACCTTTTTTTACGTTATTGTATCGTCTTCATCATTTATGGTTACATTTAAATTAAATTTTCATTTCATATGCCTAGAGGCATAATTCAAACTCTCTTAAGCAATTTTTAACATTAATAACTATAGTGCCCTATCCATGGCCCATTGGCTTTGTTAAAAAAATAAAAATAGCCCTGGCTGGTGTAGCTCAGTGGATTGAGTGCAGGCCTGAGAACCAAAGGATCACCATTCAATTCCCAGTCAGGGCACATGCCTGGGTTGCAAGAGTGGGTCCAGCAGGGGACGCACAAGAGGCAACCATACATTGATATTTGTCTCCCTCTCTCCTTCCCTTCCCGTCTAAAGATAAATAAATAAAATCTTTAAAAAACAAAAATAAAATTAAAAAATAAAAATAAAAATAAAAATAAAAAGGTTGCTGAGTCTTCTTTCCTTCCCTTTTCTTCCTTTATACAAATTCTTGTTAAATTCTTGACAGCTATCTAAAGAGCATATGAAACAATGAAAGTACTATTCACTGAAATATACTGGTTATATTTAATATATCTGTAGCAATAACATGAGACACAGAGAATTTCCTGTTTATGGAAATTAAGTGTAATATATTTTAAATAATCAAATTGTATCTTGTAATCTAATAAAGATTTTACTGACTGATCTCTAGAAAGTCAATGCATGGTTTCCCTCTCTGAAAATCAACCAGAATATATTTTTATAATTCAAATTTGAAATTGATGTGATGAATTCAAGACATTTCTCCAGGATTTTTCTTAGAAATTCCAACCTTCCCTTTGGATTGAATAAATATAAGTCTATTGCCTCTTAAGATTTCATATCACACTCACCTTTTCTAGGCCAAAGTTACCAATGCGTAGATTTTGAAAACAGAAGTATATTTATTTTAATTATATAAAAACTGACAGAAGCAAATATATTGTGACTCACTTATTAGGAACTTCCTTTTTTCTTGGGTATTAAAAGTAATGCTGCTTAAAGTGCCAGTGAGCTAAGGTGCCCAAATGTATATCAATACACTTCCTTATTTAAGAAAGTCTGCTTGTATAAAAAAGTCAGCTGAACCAGTGTGTTTAGTGACACAACTGACTTATATTTTGGTGCTAGCTTTTTACCTTGTCCTGGATCAGTACCAAACTCTTAGAATCAGTGGCTGGTCCAACAAACCAGTTGTAGAGGATTTAAAATACTAGAACAAAACATGGTCCAAAAAGCCTCTTAAAAACTTTTCAATTTAAGGGTAGTGAGTCATGTACAACTGTAATATAGACAGGTTGCTTTAAGACAAAGGTACATATAAAAGAGCTAGGAATTCAACAAAAAGAGAACTAATTTATCTTTAAGGATTTAAAAACAGGCTCAAAAGTGGAGTAATATTTGAATTGGGTGGATGTAGGCAGGAGAATGAAATAAGCAAAAGGTTGGGAATAGCTGGGCATTCAGAATTTCCCATTAGTCCTTATGTACCCTACTGGGAGCATAGGGCACATGAGGTCTGGTGGGAAATCAAGCATTAAGAAAGAATGGAGTCAGATAGTACTCTTCACACATTTGGTAGGTAATGGTATGTAAAAACAGATATTTTTGTTTTGTTTTACAAGAATGAGAAAATGAACGGTCAGATATACTTTTGGAAAAGTCATTTCTGGCAATAATGTAAAGAATAGATTGGCCCTGGCTGGTGTAGCTCAGTGGACCGAGCTCAGGCCTGCAAACCAAAAGATCGTGGTTCGATTACCAGTCAGGGCACATGCCTGGGTTGCAGGCCATTTCCCGACGGGGGACGCACGAGAGGCAACCACACATTGATGTTTCTCTCCCTCTCTCCTTCCCCTCCCCTCTAAAGATAAATAAATAAAATGGTTTTTTTTTTTGTTTTTTTTTGTTTTTTTTAAAGAATAGATTGGATAGGAACGAGTAACAGGAAGGGAAAATAAATGAGAAAGGGCTATAAAAATGATTCATAGTTAGTTATACAGTTTATATAGTAAATCAGTACGAATATGGAATGGAAGCTTCCCCCTACCTTAAAAAATAAATTGTCCATGCAACACCCTGAATTCAGACCAATTTATTAAAAAAAATAAAGTAAAAACATTACAAGTTAATTTTAGTTAATTTACTTTTTTTAAAAGATTTTTATTTACTTTTAGAGAGAGGAGAAAGGAGGGAGAAATAGAGGGAGAGAAACATCAACGTGTGAGAGATACATCGATAGGTTGCCTCTCGCAGGCCCCCAACCGGGGACCTGGCCAGCAACCCAGGCACATGCCCTAAACAGAAACTGAACCAGCAACCTTTCGGTTGGCAGGCCTGCACTCAGTCCACTGAGCCACACCAGCCAGGGCACTTAATTGACCTTAATGGACTTATTCTTAGCTGTCATAAAGACTAGAAAAAAAGAAAGTCTAAAAGCTGTTACTCTCCTAAAATTCAGTTAACTCAATAATAATACAAAAGTACATCATAAACTGAACATAAATGTTATGAGTTTAGAATAACTGAGTTTCTAAACACTTACCATTCTCAGGCTGAGTTTTCTTAAGTGAGTCAATGAGAGTACTGACTGCTTTTAAAACGAATATGATTTCAGTTACTTGTTGCCTAAAAAAGAAATAGGAAATTATTCCCATCAAGATTTTAAGGTATGGCATATATGTTTTTTACTGTGTTTATACGAATAGATGGACTTTGGGAAAAACAGAGTGTAATGCAAACTTAATGTTAGTTTTAAATTTTTATAAAAGAAAAATAATTTAATTAACATATATACTTCAATGTGTGTATAAGATACACAGTTATTCTAGCCATTAATTATCAATTTCAAAAAGGGGAGAGGTAATCCACTCATGTAAATCTAAATTTATTTGTAAGATATTTCATGTAACTACTTAAAATTAAAGTATTTTTATAATATATGCTTTTAAAAGTTCACTGTGAACATTTTTTTTTAATTTTTATTTTTAGCTAATTAGTACTAGAAAGGATTTCCCAAAGAGTAAATGGAAATAAAGGCTACTAATACTTCCCAGCACATATTTTCATCTCCATGTTTAAAAGTATGTTTAAAGTTATGATAGTGTTTTTATTTCACATTCTAATACAACAAGTAATATGCTCAAAATCAGTTCTAAGGTGGCACTATTGGGAGACATTAGCAATGAAGAATGAACTTGTAACAGTAAAATATGAACAACAGTAGCTTGAGTCCCTTGTTTCTTCCTACAGAAATAAAGTTCTTCTGCTACAGTATAAACAGCACCCCAACCCTATTCCTGGTATGCATCAGTGTTATAATTCTACAAATAAGATTTTCCTAGTGCTATGAAAGGGTACAATTTCAAGCCACCCTTTGTAAGCACTGAAGTATTTTATCCTGTTGCAATGTAGCTTTTGAGAAAATAATGTAATGGTAACCACATCATAGTATGATACTATATAGCACTTCATAGCACAACTATAAATAAAACTCAATTAAAAAATGATAGAATATAAAACATTTAAAAATGAAGAAAAAGTTATTTTTGAAATCAAATATGTTATAAGCTGATAAATATAAATATTCCAAGCAAAGCAACTTTATTACTGTTTATGCAAGTATACTTCATATCAATTTTGATAAATCAATTTTCAATCACAACTATAACCAAGTTACTAGTCTTTGGAATGCTTCTGTATAAAAGTCTGAATATGAGGTATAATTTTTATGCCCTAGAAATTCAAAATACAAGGAATCCTAAAAAAAATACAATGACTAATAAGCACTGATAATTCAAAAACAAAGTACAGTATGTTACTATTTTTCATTCATCAAATTTGAAAATGTAAATAAATGATAAACTGGCAAATAATTTTAAAATGCTAAAAATTGAAAAAAGGGACATTCATATACTCCCTGGAGAATTTAAATTGGTAGAAATCTCTGGTAGGCAATCTGTAATACACAGCAAAAGCTTCTACAATGTTTACATCTTTTGACAAGTTGATTCCAACCACAGAAATTTATTATAAGTAAATAAGAATGTACACAAAGACTTAGGGATAGTGATTTACCTCTTTAGTACTACATTAGGAAATTAGACTCACAGTGATTTCCCTCCTTCCTGACTTTAATAACTTTGTCTTCCAATATTATTTTGGTTGCTTCATTTGTTTTCCCTTAAATTATAGCTTCCACATTAAAAAGTAGATTGGCAATATAACCCTAATTTATGAATGCATTTTTTTTGATGACTCTTATCTTATACCCCAACTTTGATTAGCTTTGGTTTAGCAGAAAGGCCTAAAGTCGCTTCCACCATTATAATTCAGCTAAATGATAAGTAAATCAGTTTAGGTGCAAGGACATAAGCAAATTAGATAAAAGAAGATCTATGATATGATTAGCTAACTTACAGAGAAACCTAGAAATGAATGTTGAACAAACTAGGAAGTTACTAAAGTATAATTTATTAGTTTCTGTCCAGAGAGATATACACAATCATTCACTCATACAAATCCATAAGCCCTTATCCAGAAATCCTTGTGAAAATAGTATATTTTAGAATTATAAATAGCCTCAGGTAAAGTTCAGATCACTTATGAAAATACTTAGTTTTCAGAGTGTTTATTATTAGTAACTATAGTAGTATATTTTATTCTTTAATAAAATAAAATATATACCTTGGAAGGGGGCATTTACCACTCAATCTTTCATCCTCTATATAGCGATGCAGTACGTCTTGTGACCTCTTTAAAAGCACTGAGAGTGCCATTCGTGAAATGTAGCCTTCTTGAGGTGTTGTGACTTTATTACTGAAGGAAAACTGGAGCAATGTTTCAAAACACATTTTAGAAAATTCTTCTCTCAAACGGATATCAATCTCAGCTTCTGTAAAATAATTTTTGATGGTTAATAACAGTTAAGTTAATATACCTTAATCATAACTGAGAATATATGTGTGTGCATATGTATATGTATACACACACACTTTGCCCTAGCAGGATCAAAAACAAGGCAAGACCATCCACTCTCATCTCTTCTACTCAACATTTTTCTTGTCAAGGCCTTTTTATACCCTTCAACAGCACAGTAGAATACCTATCAATAACATTCTACATGGTGAAACTTGCAATGATCTGTTTCTTTTTCTTATTTTTTCTTCAGCAACATCATTCCTGGAGCCTGAATTTTGCTCCAGTCTGAAGTAGTTGCTCTCTACACATGCTGCACACCAGCTATACCCTGGAACTAGTCTTTGCCCTCACCCTGTGAATTGTTTTTATTCTCTCTTGTGTTATATTCTACTTCCTAGCTTTCATGCCTTCCCATTTCTTGGTTTACTCTTTTGTTTTCATGGAGCATATTCTGCAGTAGTTGAAAAAGAGTAATGGGAAGTAAAATTTTTGAGAAGTTGCATTACTGAAAATGTAATTATTTTACTGATACTCAAAGTGTGGTTTCTAGCAGCATCCACATCACAAGAGAAGTTGTTAGAAATGTAGGTTCTCGTGTCCCATACCAGACGTATTGAATCAGAAACTCTGGAGGTATATCCCAGCAACTACTTGTCCTCCACTTGATTACAAAGCATGCTGACATTTGAGAATTACTGTTCTACACTCATCCTCAGCCAACAGTAGGCCTGGGAATAAAATTCTGTATTAAAAATCCTTTCTATTTATAACTGAAACCACTGCCTCAGTGTCTTTTAGCATCCAATGTGGCTACTGAGAATTCCAATGTTATTTTGATACAACTCTTTTGTGTGGAACTTTTTTCTTTTCTTTCTGAGATCTTTTAGGATCTTTTATCCATGATATTTTGATATTTCATGATGACATGCTTTATTGTGGGTCCTTTTTCTTTCACTGTTCGGGGTCCTAAATGACCAATTTTAATCTGGAGATTAAAATTGTATTTCTTCATGTTGTTTCTTTGAGAATTTCCTCTCCTAGCTTTTCTCTATTCTCTTTATGGAAGACCTAGTGTCCAATGTTATACCCCTTTATTCATTTTATTTGTTTCTTCCCATATTATCTACATTTTTGTCTTTACTGTACTTTCTGGGTTATTTCATTGTTTTCTTACAACCCTTCATTGAACTTGTTATTTCATCTATTACAATTTTAGTTTCTATGACCTATTTTAATGTTCTAATTATTCCCTTTTAATAACATTTTTCTTGCTGCATGGATGTAAAGTTTTTTTTCTATCTCTTTGAGCATCCTAATTACACCAATTTTGCTTTTCTTCTTTAAAATGTTTTCTATGATTGCATTATCTCTTCCCTCCCAATTTCTTTCACCCACCTTCACTTGTTTCGGTCTTTATCTTTCATATTGGAGGAATTCCTCAAATGTCTGTGAGTTTTGGCTGTCAGATCATACTTAAGAGGAGGAGACCAAAATGATCACTGGAACCTCTATGTTTACAGATTGGTCTTATTTAGCAAGGAAGGCTCTCTACATATATGTTTAAAGAACACTCAAAGTCAAAGTCACTGGAAGAATGTCCATGTACCTTACTCATCAGGGTACACTTAATAGTGTAAATGGCAAGAGACATCATCAGCATATTACTGAAGAAGTGTGCATGGTAACTCAGTAGTCCATATTTAGCCTACAATATTTTTACATGTAATGATGATATTGTTCTCAATGTGTATTTTATAAAAATGCTATCTAAAATTTTTCATATACTCAATAATAAAAAATTGACTACGTTAAAATAAATGGACTTTAAGATATTTTTCTCTGAGGTTCTCATGTGTGTTAAATCCTCAGTTTTAAAAACTGTCTGGGCTAGGAAAAAAAACTAGTTTGTGAAGTAAGCAATAGGAGAGACATCTAGTGGTCAAGCTGTGCATGTATATGCTCTTTAAAGGGTTGAGCACAGACCTGAGTGGTGTGGCTCAGTGGACTGAGTGTCAAACTGTGAACTGAAAGGTCACCAGTTTGATTCCCAATCAGGGCACCTGCCTGGGTTGCAGGCTGCTCCCCAGCTGGGGGCGTGTAAAAAGCAACCGATCAATGTATCTCTCATACATAGATGTTTCTCCCCTTCTTTCTCCCTCCCTTCCTCCTACTAAAAGTAAATAAATGTTTTTAAAAAAGAAAAAGTGTTCAGCACAGTTTAGTAGAAGTCAGTCATGGCTCTGGTAAATTCTGGGGATTAAAGATAGGTACTAATGGCACATATGAATAATTTTTAATCATCTAACAGAAAAATCATGTTATGATGCCACAGTTACATTAAACACTTAAGAACAGGTTTAGACAGAGAAATAACAACAAAAAACAATTTATATATTATCTCTCAATAAAGCAGCATGATACAATTAAAAGAAGTATGTAGTTCTTTTTAAGGATGAACTTTGGTTTCCAGCCTTAAGATTGTTGGCAGTTTTTCCAAGCTTTTTAAACCCATTTCCCCTTTTGTAATATGGTGAAACCTATCTTCACAGAAAGATTGCAAGCAGTAAGATTAATATTCTGGCATAAAACCCTACACATAGTAAGTATTCACTAAGTGTTAACTTTCTCTAACTAATGGCAAGGTATCTTTTTGGTTTAAATAGACTAACTCAGCATTTATAGTCCAGAAAGGTTGTTATTAATATCTTCATCTTACAGATGACAAAACTCAGCAAAGTTAACCAACTATTAAGTGGCAGAATACACACTTATTACCTCTCAATAATCCATGACCTCACAAAACTGGTAACTTGTGTCACCCTGCAAGACTTAAGTGGATTCCTTAAGTGTTTTACAATTTAATTCACTGCATATAATTCACAGAATATTTACAACATTCTCCTCTCGTAAAGCTTAGCGTTCTAAATCACATTCTTAAAAATTACCTTACTGTTCTCCCACATACATTTACCACAATCATAGGAGTAAACATTTTTATATTTGGTGTCTTCAAAAGTATTTCAATACCTACTAACATTTTTAAAAAGTCGATGAAATAACATACCTGTAAATGAAGATGACTGAGAATGTATGGAGCCCTTATTAAGCATGGTCATTATCTGACCAACAAATTCCTTAGGAATAAAATTGGCATAAGGTAGTATCTCAGTGCTGATAAGCTGAACTACCTAAAACAAAAGAGGCAAACTCAAATGCATTTTTTTCTTGAAAAAGACTTAAACGATCATTTCTAAAAATCAGTTAAAGAATCTTCCTTAATAGAAGTACACCAACATTTTAATGTCAATATAGAGGATGACTAGTCTGGTTCCCCCACCAGTCTTAGTAAATAACTATCACAAAGTAATCAATACTATAAACTGTTTACTATGCAACAATTTTAGTAAATGTTGATCTTCAACATGGTATATGCAACTAGTGCTCTAGAGAAAGAATCAGCATATGGAATTTATCCATGTTAGAATAAAATATCCAAAACAGGATTAGAAATAAGATTTATATCACCTTTTAGAACCATAAAAATGAGCTTTAAGAAAAAGCAAAAGTTATATTCATTTTTGTTCAATAGCTTATTTCTAATATATAATGTACTTTTTCCTTTTAAAGAAAAAGAAGGGAATTTTGAAAAGTTTACAAGAGTTTTAATATAGTAACTGGATAAAAGGCAGTATTTTGTATTTATATGATAATGGTTACGCTTCTCATGTACACTTTAAAGTATTTGATTTGATTTAGTTAAAAGTTCCCCTATCCCCACTTAAAGGAAAAACAATGATTTCCTCAACAAAAAAAAATCCAGAATCAAAAACTACTTTTTTAAAATTCCACTTATATTCAATATATTCTTTTTTAAGTATATTTTATTGATTATGCTATTACAGTTGTCCCATTTCTCCCCCATCATTCCCCTCCACCCTGCATACCCCCTCCCACCCACATTCCCCCCTTTAGTTCATGTCCATGTTTCATAAGTTCTTTAGCTTCTATTTTTCCCACACTATTCTTGTCCTCCCATTTTCTACCCACTGTCAATGCTACTTATTCTCTGTACCTACCCCCCCCCCACTCCCCTGTTGCTAACCCTCCATGTGATCTCCATTTCTGCGGTTCTGTTCCTGTTCTAGTCATTTGCTTAGTTTGCTTTTGTTTTAGATGTGGTTGTTAGTACCTGTGAGTTTGCTGTCTTTTTACTGTGCATCTTTTTTATCTTCTTTTTCTTAGATAAGTCCCTTTAACATTTCATATAATAAGGGCTTGGTGATGATGAACTCCTTTAACTTGACCTTATCTGAGCAGCACTTTATCTTCCCTTCCATTCTAAATGACAGCTTCACTGGATAGAGCAATCTTGGATATAGGTCCTTGACTTTCATGACTTGGAATACTTCTATCCAGCCCCTTCTTGCCTGTAAGGTCTCTTTTGAGAAATCAGCTGACAGTCTGATGGGAACTCCTTTGTAGATGACTGTCCCCTTATCCCTTGCTGCTTCTAGAATTCTCTCCTTCATTTTAATCTTGGCTAATGTAATGATGATGTGCCTTGGTGTGTTCCTCCTTGGGTCCAACTTCTTTGGGACTCTCTGAGCTTCCTGGACTTCCTGGAAGTCTATTTCCTTTGCCAGATTGGGGAAGTACTCCTTTATTATTTGTTCAAATAAGTTTTCCACTTGTTGCTCTTCTTCTTCCCCTTCTGGTAACCCTATAATTCTGATGTGGGGACGTTTCAAGATGTCCTGGAGGTTCCTAAGCCTCTCCTCATTTTTTTGAATGCTTGTTTCTTCATTCTTTTCTGTTTGGTGGTTTCTTTCTTCCCTCTGGTCCACTCCATTGCTTTGAGTTCCAGTTTTCCTCCCATCACTATTGGTTCCCTGTGCGTTTTTCTTCATTTCACTTATTGTAGCCTCCATTTGTTCCTCTAATTTGCAACCAAAATCAACCAATTCTGTGAGCTTCTTAATTACCAGAGCTTTGAACTGTGCTTCTGATAGGTTGACCACCTCCTGGTCACTCAGATGAATTAGCTCCAGGGCCCCAGTCTATTCTCCCTCTTGAGCCATCCTTGGTTTTGGTTTTGTTTTTGTCTGGTTGCAGCTGTTACATAGTGAGGGGCGGAGCCTTAGGCGTTCACTGGGGTAGGGCAGCCCAGTCGCTGGGTTGTGATGCTGGATGTGGGGGTGGGGTCTGCGAGGAAACAATGGAGCTTGCTCCATGCTCTTTTGCGGATCCCAGTCCCTTCAGCCTCTTTCCCCTATCAAATTGGGCCCTTCTGGTGCTGATTTCCATGTGGGTGGGCCTGCACATACTCCAGGACCCCGTGGGTTTCCCCAACGAAATCTCCTGTGAGGCTGGGAGTCCCTCCCAGCACCTCAGCCCCTACAAGTATCCTCAATGGGTGCTTTTAGTCTTCACTTCCTGGCACTGGGGCCCTGCATCACACAGTCTGTCTTGCTGCCTGTTTTCACCTGGTTTATCTGTGCGCGAATGTGTGTCCGTGGTCCGCTACCTTGTGTGCCCTGCCTGGCCTCCCCGCGTTTGGCAACGCATCCACCTGTGAACCTGGAGCGACTGTGTGCCCGGGACCACCACCGGCTTATCCCGCTGAGGGATCACGAACTCCGCCGGTGCTGACTCTGCCCCTCTTACAGGTCTGGGTTAATCGTTGTTGTAGGACTCCTGCACAATTCAATTTTCTCTCTGTCCTGGTTGGGTTTTCTTTTGGTTCTGTATTTTTGTTGTCCTTAATCTTGGTTGTGAGAGGAAGCACGATGTGTCCAGCTACGCCTCATCTTGGCTGGAAGTCCTCAACAAAATCTATTCTTTAAAACTCATTTGCTTCAAGAATTCTAGAGGTGCCCTGCCTGGTGTGGCTCAGTGGTTGAGTGCCAGCCTATGAAACAAAGGGTTGCCGGTTCCATTCCCAGTCAGGGCACATGCCTAGGTTGTGGGCCAGGTCCCCAGTAAAGGGCGCATGGGAGGCAACCACACATCGATGTTTCTCTCCCTCTCTTTCTCCCTCCCTTACCCTCTGTGTAAAAATAAATAAATAAAATCTTCTAAAAAAAAGGAAGAATTTTAGAGGCTATCTCTATGGCTGGCTAAAAACAAAAAAAATCTAAGCAACTCATGGATTAATCTGAACTACAGACATCTGATTTATTAAACTGTAGAGTAAGCTCTTAAATACAGTACATGCTTGCTGACTAATTGATTTATTTTACTGAATCAACTGCTATTTAAAGTTATTAAATGGATACCACTAAGTACCTAGGAAACATATACACAGCACAAGCTAACAAATATAAGGAAGTCATTTAAACATTTTAAGTGCTTTACAATTAACCTTTAACCTTTATGAGAGTTTTAATGCTTTTGGTTCAAGCTTAACCTATTACTTCACTTTATTCTTTTAGCAATTTTATATTTTCAACATTCTACTTATGTGAAAAAACAAAACAAAACAAACAAAAAAACATTCTACTATGTGGTTTTCACAAATGGTCAAAGGAAAATGTTTTAAATAGCTTCCTCACCTCAACATCAATACTTTCATTTCTCTGAAATTCTTGAATAGAGAGGTTATCTGGAGGTATGCTAAAAAAATAGATAAAACATTATTTTTAAAGGTAAAATATTCCCTGGAAATACAAATAGAAAGTAAACAGTATTCAAATCACAAAAAATTATATTTTTACCAGACTAGAAAATTACTATTTATTAAAAGAACAGGATTTTTTAATTTTTATTGTTTTTTTCACTACCATTTTAAAAGAACAGTATTTTTAATTAAAGTCATTAGTATAAATTAATTATGAACATGAAATTCCAGCTACAAAAATACTTGATCCAATCCTGAACTAAACAGAATCTGCAGTACTAAACTTCTTTCGGTACTACGGATGCAAAAACAAGGAAAAGTAAAGATATTAACATCTGCAGGTATAGCAAAAAACTACCACTGTGACAATACCTGAATTCCTTTATATTTCCAGTGATTTAAGAGAGCCTTGGTCAGGTTGCAGAATTATTTACGCAGAAACTACCCATAAGTCATTAACTTTAACAGATCTAATATAGTAAAGATCTTTACAATAAAAGATAGAGACATCTTAAAAGAAGAGGGCTGATTTGGCTTTCTAAAGCAGAGAATTGTTCCAGTAGGATCAGAAGAAATTGATAGTTCTGAGAGAACCAAGGTGAATTCCAGACCCTGTGGTTTATATTAAGAATGAACACTTTCACAATCACCATGATCAGGAAGCAGCCCAAGTGTCCATAAGTTCATGACTGGATAAAACAATTGAGACATTTACACAATGGAATACAACTGGTCTGTAAAAAAGAAAATTTTACCCTTCATGACGGCATGAATGGATGTGGAAAACATTATGCTAAATGAAATAAGCCAGTCAAAGAAAAAATAAATGCTATATGATTTCACTCATGTGGAATCTAATGAAGAAACTGAACTAACAAGCAAAATAGAGACAGACTCATAGTCAGAAAGTAGGATGACGGCTAAGGGGTTGGGGGAGACATTTTTACTGATATATAATTACAGCACCATAAATTCACCCTTTTAAAGTGTGTAATTCAGTGCTGTTTAGTATATTCATAAAATTGTGCAATGATTATCTCTAATTCTAGTGACTTCTCATAGTAGTCCCTCCTCATTCTTCCCTCCTCCCATTTTTGGCAACCATTAATCTATTTTCTACCTCTATGAATTTGCCTATTTTGGATATTATATGAATGAGATTACATAATATACAGTCTTTTGTGTCTGGTTTGCTTCACTTAACATAATGTTTTCAATATTGATCTATGTTGTAGCATATATCAACATTCCTTTTTATGGCAGAATAGTGTGTTCACCAGGCAATGAACTTGGGGACTGTTTAAATTTTTGGGCTATTATGATAATGCTGCTATAGACATTAGTGTACAAGTTTTTGTGCAAACATGTTTCGTTTCAATTATTTGGTCTAGTACTTAGTGATCTTTTAACTTAAGGTCCACAGACCATTAATTGTATGAAGTCATACTAGCACACATGTCTTTTAGAGGGCAAGTACCAAGTTCTGGTACTCAAGAGTTTGGCTAAATGAATTCCTAATGGACCTCAAATGTCTACCAGATTACAGGCCTTATGTTTTACATCTTTAATTGTGTTTCTTTTGCTCATTTAAACTATTTACTTATGATAGTCTTCAATGATGTCCAAGGCCTTTCTTCTATTTGATTATGGTTTTATTCGTATTTTCTTCATAATTGTACCACCTTGCCAAAGCAGCCTACAGACCAAAACAGTTGGGAAACATCACAGAGAAAGGTATTCAGAGTCTTAGAGTATTTGTTGATCAGATTTATAAACTTAAAAATGTTTTGATATAAAAGATCCTTGAAAGTTAATTATGATCTGAAAACCTAAGTCTTGCTATTTCAAGCAATATTCCGAAATTCTCTTCCTACTGTTGAAATACTCCTGATGGACTTCCATTGTAGAACATAGTATATATGTAGCATAAAGTAAAATTTAAAATATAACAGCTTGTGATTTCCAAAGTGATCAGTTATTTAGAAAATAAAAACAAAGACAAGGCCTCAGAAAACTGAAAATGTGCATAGTTTTTAAGTTCTCTTAGTGAGCACTTCATTTTTAGTATCAATTAACTAATGAAAACTTTTGTTTTGGGCCTTAAAGTATTTTTGGACTATGGAACAAAAACTAAACTGGCTTTATCCATATCATGTAAGCTTTTCCGTTAAAAACATTGATTGAAACATTAAAGCAAAGTATATAAAATTATGAACTTTTACAATTAGTCTAATCAATTATTTCTTCTTACAATTAAAGAAAATGATGCCTAGTGAGGGAAATGACCAATTCAAGGTCAACAGAAAGTACATGGCAGAGTCAAGAGTAGCCCACAGGTTCCTTCTCCATACGGGGTTTGTTTCTGCCACTCCATGTTGTAGAAGGCTCAAATTTGTCATTAGGGTAACCACAACTTAGAACATGATTCTGTGTTACAGGAGAGCAGAACTTTATACCTTATTTTTTCTAGTCAAATTTAGAGGTAAATTTCCTGACCCAAATTATTTACAGTTTTGGTCCTTAAATTTTTAGTTTAAAACATGGCTTTTTCATGAGAAAAGACATGGACAATGTCAGTTTATCTTAAGGAAAAGAAATTATCATAAAGAGGGTTAGTAGAAGGCATTTTAAAAGCATTTCTGTTTCAGGCACTATTCTGAGCATTCATTTACTTTAAGTGATTTAATTCTCACAATCACCCTATGAGATAGGTAGCATTGTTTCTATTTAACAGATGAGGGAAATGAGTCACTGAAAGGTAAAAATAACCTGTCCAAAACATCACAGTTACAAAGTATGGCTGAGATTTGAACCCAGGTAGTCTGGTTCTTGAGTCAGTGCCCTTACCCACTATGCTAACTGCTTCTTAGCCAATGTGATTTTTCAACATATCCAATATACTCAAACCTTTCTTTAATGTAAGTAGGGCCTCAGGTAAAAGATTGTAATAAAATTAAACTACAACTGTATTAATGCGTATTACAGTAATGTAAATTCTCTATTACTGGGTCTTTGATTCCACTGTCTACTTTTTTTTGTACAAAAAGTACTTCACAAAACTGAATATAATAAAATGAAAACATGGTTTGGAAAATAAAGAATGTTCCACAGGAAACTCGAAGATAAGGAAGATGGTGGAAAGACAGAAAAATTCTTAAGTTGTACTCTGCAAAAATACAAAAAACCAAAACTTATCTAAAAGCTTATACAGAGGTGAAATCAGCATTATGAAGAAATAAAACATTCTCTTTTTCTCTCTCCTTTTATCTACAATTAGAGGGACATCTGTAACTCAGCAAAGATTCCTGTGCTCAACACACTAGGATGCCTGAGAGACCCACATGTCTGTACATCTGAAGGTGGTGGATTGGAATGCATAGGATAGGCAAAAACGAAGGAATGGCAGGGATAGTGCCTGTAACCTGGGTCCCCAGCAAGTGGTGGTGGAGACCACAGCCCTGTTAAGCCCTGCAGAAGTGGTAGAGATAAGGCTGCAACTCCAGCACCTCTCAGTAGTGGAAATGCCTCACCGGCTCACTGTGCATGGAGCTAACAGCAGCAGAGGTTGTACACACTTCTCTGACTACCCAGTCCAAGCATGGCCATCCCTGTGGCCCTGACAGTGTTGCCTGCAACAGCAAGGAAACTTACAACTGCAGCCTCAAGGCGACAGCAACCCTAGAGTCATAAAAAGTGAGGAAGATGGCACATTTGACACTTATGGCAGAGAATGTCGAAACTGCTTACTCTCAGGTATAACTAGAATCAGCTCCGGTATGAGAAACCAAAAACTTGTGCTGTAGTGCCATCTACTGGTAAACTAAAGAGAGGACTCAATCAACCTGCTGAATTGTTAAATTAAAGCTGTACCTAAATAAGAACGGTAATTTCTTCCTCAAATGCACCAGCCAAGGAACGGTCCATAAGGCCCCATGAATAATCATGGTAACACAGTATAATAAGAAAATGACAATTCTCCATAAACCAAGCATAAAGTCACAGATAACTGTGATCTAAATGACAGAAAATTCAAAATAGTTGTCATGAAGAAACTAAACAATATACAAAAAAACTCAGAAAAGCAGTTCAATGGGCTCAGGAATACGATGAACAGAAGTACTTTACCAAAGAGAATGAAACTCTAAAAAAAGAACCAAAAAGAAATTCTGGAGCTAAAGAACTCAATAAATGAGATGAAGAAATGCACTGGAACCTTGACAGGTATGGCTCAGTTGGTTGGGCATCATCCCTCAAAGTGAAAGGTTGCCTGTTCAATTCCCAGTCATGGCACATGCCTGGCTTGTGGGTTCAGAACCCGGCTGGGGCATGTGTGAGAGGCAATCAATCAATGTTTCTTTCCCTTTCTTTCTCCCTCCCTTCCCTTCTCTCTAAAAATAAAATTCAAAAAGTCTTTTAAAAAGTACATTAGAAAGCACTGGAAATAAAACAGACCATATGGAAGAGAGAATTAGTGAGCTTGATGGTAGAGACCTATAAATGATTCAGGTGGAAGAGTACAGAGAACTAAGATTTTTTAAAAATGAAAGAACTCTACAAGAACTATCTGAGTCCATTAGAAAGGGCAACATAGGATTATGGGTATCTCAAGAGGAGAAATGAAGGAGAAGGGAACAGAGAGACATTTTCAGGGCATAATAGATGAGAACTTCTCAATCCTGGAAAAATGAACTGGACATACAAGCATGAGAAGCTAATATAACACCTAATTATCTCAATGTAAAAAACCTTCTCCAAGACATGTTATATTAAAACTGTCTAAAGCTGATGATTAAAAAAAAAAAAAAGAATTCTTAAAGCAGCCAGGGTAGAAAAGACAGTAACCTACAAATGAACCCCAACAGGCTATCATCGGAGTTCCCAGCAGAAACACTGCAGGTCAGAGAGAGTGGAAGGACATATTCAAAATAATGAAAGATAAAAACTGCCAGGTGAGAATATATTCAGCCAAGCTATCTTTCAGATATGAAGGAGAGATAATGGCTGTCCCAGACAAAGAAAAGCTGAACGTTCAACTCCTCCTTGCCTTACAAGAA
Organism: Anoura caudifer; assembly: GCA_004027475.1. Classification (NCBI taxonomy): domain Eukaryota; kingdom Metazoa; phylum Chordata; class Mammalia; order Chiroptera; family Phyllostomidae; genus Anoura; species Anoura caudifer. The sequence continues at coordinate 128,541 of PVKU01001608.1, forward strand.
ATGTTGAAGGGAGCTGTTCTACTGTAAATGAAAAAACAAAAGCATATTTTACTGTAAAAACAAAAACAAAAGCAGTAAGGTGATAGAATCAGAAAATTCTACTAGGAACTAGAGTCACAGACAATTATAGCATGAAGGTTAAAGGGAAAAACAAACATTAAAAATAACAACAGCTACTTCAATTTCGTAGCTAACATATCATAAAAAAGGGGTAATTTGTGACAACAGAAACATAAAAGGGAAGGAGGAAAGGAGCAGAACTTGTATAGGCAAATGAAAATAACATGCTTTCAGAAGAAAAAAGACTCTTTTATCTACAAGATATTTTATACCTCATGGTAACCACAAAACAAAAATCACACCATGATCAAGCACAATTTATTCCAGAGAAGCAAAGACAGTTCAACAACCACAAATCAATCATGATAAACCACATTAACAAAATGAAAGAAAAATCATGATTATCTCAAATGCAGAAAAAGCATCTTATAAGATTCAACATCCATTTGTGATAAATAAAAAACTTTCAATAACATGGGTATAGAAGGAAAAGTACAATAGCTCAACATAATAAAGGCTAAATATTACAAAAACCACAGCTAGCATCGCAGCAATGATGAAAAACTGGAAGCTTTTCCTTTAAGATCAAGAACAAGACAAAACCTGTGCAGTCTTGCAGTTGTGTTCAACGCAGTATATTGAAAGGCCTAGCCAGAGCAATTAGACAATAAAAGAAATAAAAAACATCCAAATTTGAAAGAAGTGAAACTGTCACTATTTGTGGATGGCATGATTTATATATAGAAAACCCTAAAGACTCTACCAACAACAACAACAAAAGAAACTATTAGGAATACCAAATGAATATGGTAAAGATGTAAGGTACAAAATTGATACGTGAGAATCTGTTGTGTTTCTATATACTAACAACAATCTATCAGAAAGAGAAATCAATAAAATAATCTCATTTACAATCATAACAAAAAGAATAAAATACTAAAGAGAATATTTCATATAGGAGGTAAAAGACTTGGAAACTGAAAATGTAAGATATGAATGAAATTGAAGATGACACAAAGAAATGGAAAAATATTCCATGCTCAGGAATTGGAAGAATTAACATGTTAAAATGTCTGTATTACCCAAAGCAATCTATAGACTCAATAAAATCCCTATCAAAATCCCTGTGGCATTTTTGCAGTTATAGAACAAAAAAATCCTCAAATTTGTATACAACCACAAAAGACCCCAAATAGCCATAGAAATCCTGAGAAAAAAGAACAAAGCCAGAGGTATTATACTCCCTGCTTTCAAACTATTCTACAAGTGATAATAATCAAAACAGCATGGTAGTGGCAGAAAAACAGATGTACAGACCAATGGAACAGAATTGAGAGCCCAGAAATAAACCCACATGTATAGATAGCTAAATATAACAAAGGAGCCAAGAACATAGAATGGAGAAAGTCTCTTCATCAAATGGTGTTGGGAAAACTGAACAATCACATGTAAAAGAATGAAATTAGACCACTGACTATCATACACAAAAATTAATTCAAAATGGATTAAAAACTGATGTAAAATCCAAAACCACACACTACACAGAAGACAACAGAGGTCCTAAGCTCCTAGACATCAGTTAGCAACATTTTTGTGGATCTGACCTCAAAAGCAAGAGAAACAAAAACAAAAATAAACAAACAAAACTACATCAAACTAAAAGCTTCTGCATAGCAAAGGAAACCATCAATAAAACGAAAAGGTAGCCAATTGAATAAGAGAAGATATTTTCAAGTGATATTTCTGATAAGGGGTTAATATACAAAAATATGTATGAACTCATATAACTCAACAACAAATAAACAACCTGGTTAAAAATAGGCAAAGGATCTGAATATACATGTTTCCAAGGGAGACAAACAGATGGCCAAAAGCAATCTATACCCAAAAGATGTGTGTGAAAAGATGTTCAACATACTAATTTTTAGGAAAGTGCAAATCAAAACCATAGTGATATATCACCTCACACCTGTTGAAATAGCTATTATCAAAAAGACAAGAAATAACAAGTGCTGGAGAGGATGTGGAGAAAAGGGAACCCTTATACCCTGTTACTGGAATTGTAAACTGGTACAGTCACTACGGAAAACAGTATGGAGGTTCCTCAAAAGATTAAGAATAGAACTATAACATGATCCAGCTAGTCTACCCATGGATATTTTTCTAAAGAATATGAAAATACAAATTCAAAAAGATATAATATGCACCCCTTTGTTCACTGCAGATTTATTTACCATAACTCAGATATCTAAATAAACTAAATTGTTCATCAGTGGATGACTGGATAAAAAAGACTGGGCATTCAGGAATAACTATAACAGACGCATGGACAAAACCAAGGGCAGGAGTGGAAGCAAGAGGGGGGAGGTGGGGATGGCTGCAGTAGGGGTGGGGGAATTGGTGGTGGGTAAACGCAGACAACTGTAACTGAACAACAATAAAATAATAAAAAAAAGATCGGGCACACTCACACCATGGACTACTAATTGGACACAAAAAAGATGAAATATCGCCATTTATGGCACAGATGGACTTGAGGGTATTATGCTAAGTAAAATAAGTCAGATAGAAAGGACAAAAATTGTATGATTTCACTCAAATGTGGAATATAAAGAAAAAAGAGAAACAGCAAACAAAATAAAAGCAAACTCTTAGATAACAACAGACTGGTGGCTATCAGAGGGGAAGGAAGGTAGGAGAGGCAAAAATGAGTAAAAATGATCAAAGTATGGTGACAGATGGAAACTACACTTTTGATGGTGAACATGCTATTTATAATGTATACAGGTATCATATATAATGTTATACACCTGAAATTTATATAATGTTATAAACCAATGTTACCTCAACTTTTTAAAATAGCTTATTCAATTTATTATGGGAGCAACATGCATATACAGACAGATGACTGGAGGAAAAAGGAAAAAGTCTGAATTTCTAAATCTATTTGCTTTACATAAATTAACATTGTGAAAGAAGCTAAAATTTTCAGGGTTATTTTACAGACAAAAACACAATTTGTTTCTTGCAAATACAAAGAGTATGTTTGCATTAGTAACAATTACATTTTTAGAGGAGAGAAATACATAAGAAAGCCAACCAAAGATCATTTTCAGAAACAGAAATTAGAACCACATATCATTAGTTTCAATTCTGAAATATCAGAGAAGCTTTTACAGAGAAAAAAAGTAAATTAACCCTTCCGCCCTCTACAACTTTTATTTTTCACTTACAATTGACACTCAATATTATTTTCCGTTACTTTCAGGTGTAAAGCACAGTGGTTAGACATTTATATACTTTAAGAATGATCTTCCACAGTTGTACCCATCTGGCACCATATGCAGTTGTTATAATATTATTGACTATATTTCCTATGGTGTACTTTACGCACCCATATTTTGTAACTACCAATTTATACTTACTAACCTATTTTACCCAGTCCCTTAACCCCCTTCCCATTCAGCAACCATCAGTTTGTTCTCCTTATCTGTGTCTATTTACTACTTTTTTTTTACGGACTAACTAAACATTAGAAAGATAGAATCTCTTCGGTTAAATCATTCTGTTGTGGACTCATCTGGATCATTATCAATGTGCTAATGTAGGTTTTTTCCCCTAAAAGATATCAAATTCATAATGTAAGTAACTGCAAACTAATAATTTTAAATGGTTATATTCTATAATTTTAAAAACAATGATTAATGGATAGAAAAATTGAAAAAATTTTGTTGTCACAGAATTTCACTACCATAGCACAAAAGAAAATTAGATTGCAGAACTAATCTAATTGAAGACTACCTGGCTATCGCAGCTATTAAAGTCCATCGTTAGTAAAGTGTCTCATTTTAGATCAGTGGTCCCAACGGAACTTTCTGTGATGATGGAAATGTTCAATAATCTGCACTGCCCAACATGGCAGACACTAGCCACACATGGCAACAAGAATTTGAAACCGGGTTAGTGAGAATAAACTGAGTTTTTTTATTTTATTTAGTTAAAAATGTAATTAATAACTGTTAGTGACTATTATATTGGATAGTACAACTTTGGATTAGTAGTAGCAGATTCCTCACAAAAAAAAATTTTAGTCTGTGTTCCAATTATCCCATACTCACTCAGTGAGGGGTCAAAAGAGAATCCTTAACCTATGCCCTCAGCTGGATATCATACAATGAAAATTCAATTTCTCTTTGCCAAACCTAAACATTATGCTAACTGAAGTAAGCCAGGTGGTGAAAAACAAATACCATATGATCTCACCTATAAATGGAACCTAATCAACAAAATAAACAAGCAAGCAAAATATAACCAGAGATGTGGAAATAAAAAACAAACTGACAGTAACCAGAGGGGAGGGGGGAGGGAATAACAGGGGAAAGAAGGGGAAGTGTTGTCGAGGAACAAACATGTATAAAGGACACATGGACAAGCGAAAGGGGGAAAGGATTGAGGGTGGGAGGTGGGCGTGGGAGGTGGGGAAGTGATGGCAGGAAAATGGAGACAACTGTACATGAACAACAATAAAAAATCATATTTCATCTAATTTTTATTTCAGTATATTGTTGTAATTATTCTATTTTATTATTAGCTATCATTGTTAATCTCTTATTGTGCCTAATTTATAAATTAAACTTTATCATCAGTATGCATGTATAGGACAAAACATAGGGTTTTGTACTATCTGTGGTTTCAGGGGGTCTTAGACCAACTGTATTTCTGTTTTTAATTACTTAAGGAACCTCCAAACCTAAACATCTTTAAGAGCTGATCATTACTGTCAATGCTCTTATTTATTTTGATAAAACACTGATTTTCTGAAATTTTCTTTCCTTGTGTAATGTCAAATGGGAATGGTTTTTAAAAATGGACCTCTTTGGTTTCATGCAGTTAAAACCATGGTTCTTCAATTATGATGCATTCACACAGTCTTTATATAGAGTCCTATCTTACAGCCAAAATCACTGTAAAGAGCACAATCTCCACTATTCACAGATAATGTATCAAATGGATAAATGCCTAATCCAGTTATGCCCTGTATACGACCCAGAATTCCCAATAAGCAATAACTCTGTTAATAAATAATTAGAAATACTGTTTTTAGAGCAATTACAGGTATAATGTATACTTCTTGAAAGACTGTCCTAATTGCAAAAATAAATGAGCTGACCTTTTAGTAAAGAGAAAGTCTTCAAAGGTACTGGCTAGTTCTGGCCACATACTGTCAAATTTTCCTGAAGAAGCATGTTGCCGGGCAACAGGTAGCCCAATAGAAAGAACTTTGAGGAGAGAAGACACTGCTAGTTTCCACGTGCTTTCAGAAGGGCAGGAATACTTCAAACTGAGAGGAACCCTAAGGGTCTGTGAAAATAAAGATAGTTTAACATAAGTATTCATCAAAACATGTACATGTGACTTTAATTATTTTTTAAAATGATAGTAGACAGAAAAAATAATAGCATAGGCATTTTCATTTAAAGAAGGATGTTATTTTCTAGAAAGACCAATTCTCAGTCATGGGCCTCAAATCCTACTGTGTCCATTTTATAACCAATGACCCTAAAAAAGTAACAACATTGTTGAACCTCAGTTTCTCATCCTAAAAAATAACATGTTATCTGAAAAGTTAACAGTTAGGAGTAGGAAACTTTAAATTTTGCAGCTTCCCTCAGCTTAATATTGTGGAACTAGATCATTCTGCCACAGTTCTCCGATCAAAAAAAAAAAAAAAAACCTGACAGGGCTCTCCTGTCCAAGAAAGATCAATACTGCTTATGCTTCCCCTTTAAAGGTTAGGGGGGAATAAACATTGCCTAAAGTATCAATAACTTGAAGTCATGTTTTAGCTCTAAAATTCTATGGATTTTATATTATACTTTAACATTTTAATGTACTTTTTTCTTTTCTAAAAATTTTAGTAAAATTGATCATTCAAGAAGATGGTTTACTTTATGTTTAACCCTTGAGGATATAGGAGTAGAGCATCTGTGTTACGTATAGTGACAAAGATGTTGAGGCTTACTTTTTAATTGTCAAGTTTGACACAGGTTACCATTAACCACAGAAGAACAATTTGGTTGGTTCAAAATGGACTTCTCTGGTCACTGGTCTATCATGCAACTAGAGGACTAGACTGACCTAACTACCAGAGTGAGTTATCCCAGAGCAGCACCAATTAACAGTGTCAGCATACTGTCAGCTAAATTGCATTAGAGTGAAAATTCTGCTTTTATAAAACAATTCTAGTCAGAGAAAGATAAAGAGCAAAGAGATAAATTGTCGTACATCAATGTTATGGCCTGAATGTAAAACCCTATTTCATCATCCTCCACAACAAACATTACTGATTACAAATGTGAATCACTATATATTAGCACGAAATGGGCCTCCTCTCCTAACAGATAACTAGCTTGTCCAGAATATATTTATCCCTTTCCCTGCCCCATGCGTTTTAGAGGAAGCAAACTCCACTTCCAGTTGGGAATTAGGGTAAGGAGATGATTAGGTTATTAAACTAATCTATTCCATTTCCCTGGGACAAGCACAAGTTCAAGAATAGACATGGGACTAACACTGGCCCATTTAAGGTTAATTTAAGAAACTTACAAATAATAATGTAATAGAAGCACACAGGTATCCCTCCTACTGAACACATAATCCCATTTTTAGCCTACCACTATGAGGAAGAACACAGTTAAGATACAGTCAACCCTCAGTAAGCAGAATAGAGAGAAAAAAATGGGGTTTTGGTCATACTGCTGAATCCCTGAATCAACCAATTCTAAAGCATCCTCAACCCCATCTCTGAATTTTCCAACTAAGCACGCCAATAAATCTTCTTTATAGCTGAAGGTAGTTACAGCCGGTGCATGTCATTTGCAAACAAGAGAATATTACATTATACAAGAGACACATTCTGAATTAACATTTTATAAGTCAAGGTTAGATAAAAGAAAAGTATGGGTTGCTACTACAATTAGTATTTTACTGAAATTAAAGGAACGTTAAACACTGCAGATCTACTCAATTTATACATTTTTTTTTTAAATAAAGCAACTAATACAAGGATTGAAATATAGTGCATATTCAGTAAATGGATGTGGGACTGGGAAATTCAGTGCCTGCTGCCATAAAGGCTCACAGTTTTTGAGAAAGACAGAGCCTTGTGCAATTAACCACAATACAATGTAGTAAGTGGCATCAACAAAGTGAGTACAGAAAGGAATTATTTAAATCTTTCAAATAAGCCAAGCTGATTCATGTCACTCTTAAAAGTTCAACACTTCAATGGTTAAGGAATAAAATTTGATTCCTTATGATGGGTTATAAAACCCAAAAGTACCGTTACAGGCTCATTCCAGGCCTTGTCATCTCCCAAAACTAAATTTCTCAACATTTCTTTAAAATATATCATGATCTTTTACACTGTTTAGTTTACCTATAAAACCTACCTTTCCCTTTTTAGCTACCAAACTCTACTACTCCTTCTTCAAGAGTCCCTTCCATTAATCCTTGCCAAAATCCCCTAGCTAGTTTAGTTACTTCTTTGTCTGCAGGAGGAACTAACTTTTTGTTTTATGCTAACTACCTGGTGAATACCATTAAATACTGTCTCAACTGATTCTCTTTTTAGTTAAGACATGTAAGTAATATTGGTTTTATCCTTCTTTTACAGATGAGAAGCACCCCTGGGCTAGTTCATTTGTCCAAAACCATAGAGCAGCAAGTGCACTAATCTAAGCCAGGTCTATCTGAATGCACAGCTGCCTCCACTTAGCACTTAACACATCGCATTGTTATTTGTTACCTTTCTATATTCTTTATATTAAATTATTAAATGTAAGAACTATCTTATTCATTTTTAATCTTTACTATTTAATTAGTACCTGGCAACAAAGGTGCTTAAAAATATTCTCAACAAATGAGGAGAGAGGGACAGTTGTAATGGGGTAAGTGGTGAGGGACAAAAAGAAGTACAACAAAAATAAAGGCAAGAAAGAGTTTTTTTAAGAGATAAGGGCAGTACCATGTTACAGAGAAGATAAAGAATTAGAAAAGGATTTAGGATGTGAAGATTTGATGTTCTGTAACTTTGAGTAAATAGTTTCTGTAGCACAATACAGAAGTAAGCCAGCATGCAATAGGTTAAAAGTGACTGGCGGCTAGGTGAAGGTCACAAGCCGTTTAATGGAGTTTAGAAGTAAAGAAGAGCTGAAAGAGGATGGCAATTTGAGTAGGAAGTAAATTGAAAGTTCTTATTAGGCTTTGTCATCTTTCCAAGATAAAATATAAGAGGCCAAAAGGAAAATGAAAGAAAGAATTACCACTAACAATAAAAAAAGATGGGAAAAGGACTGAACACAAAGAGAGGGATGAACCTTGAAACGGAAAAAGGCCTTCTTTGCGGGAGGACTGTTTATTTTGGTCTGTATTTGTTCAGTAAATAGAAGACACATCCTTGCGCTAGGGAAAGAGCAAGTTTAAGTTTGTCTTTCAAAACAGAGGAAAAAACAAAAAATACGCTTTTGGAGGAATGTAACACAGTCAACCAGAGTTGAATTTTAAAATAATTGTCAATACTGGAAACTAACATAATAGTGTATGTCTACTGTATTTGAAAAATAAAATTAAAATAATTGTTAAAAGCATGCATAATCAGTTGAATCAATGGGCTGCATTTTGAATTTTTTACTGAATGCTCATCTACTTCAAAGTATGAGAAGTACTATCCCAAGAAACAGGACCATCAACTCATTGTCTAATGTGGCAAAATTTAAGAATTTTAAAAATCTAATGCATACTGACTTTAAAATATTTTTCATTAAAAAAACTTTCATACTTTATAAAAACAGGTTCCTAAGTACTAATCATGAACACTGGAGAAAAGCCACTATAAATAATAATTTATATCAATAAAATATTAATTATTAATTATTATTTGATAATATAATTATATTGTAATTATAAATATTTATTTATTTATTTCTATTGATAAAATATAAATAATATAATAAAATTATATTTTGAATTTATCTCAATATATGATAAAATATTATTTAAAGAGTAATTTCAACAATACTGTCATCATCAAATAAAAGTATAAAATTAAAAAAAAAATAAATACCTTAATAATATTCTGGAGTACTTTCTCATTCACCACTGCTTTGTGACAGGCTGTTTTTTGGTATAAATCCACAACTACTTCTAAAGATCTTTCAGCAAATGGTACATAATTCAAGGCTACCCATTCCGCCTAAAAAGTAATATTTTCACAGAGTTAAAAATAAATGAGATTAAATGAAATTGTATTGTTTTCAAAGAAAAAGCTTCTTTGTCTTAAAGCTCAGGCCTTGGTATTAGGTAAGACTATATTACATGCAAAGTTTTCAAAGAGATATGTACTTCATGAAATAATAATTTTCAGCCAGGCAAAAATTAAAACTATCGGAAAGAGCACATAGAGCATTCTATCAAGAACTGGAAAAGATATACTTTGCTGCTATAGGTTAGGACAATTTTAGGAAATTTAACTCACCGGTGCAAATAGTTGGATCTATTGTGATTCCATTGTGTTGCAAGACAAATAGAATGAAAAACGTTAATACACATTAAAACTACTTTTTGGACCATGTAAAATTATAATTTTTATGTTGTTTGAACAAAATCAGCATATGCATGCATTCAGAAATTTACTTTTCTTGTAAGCCAAAACAAAGTTAAAATTTGCCAATTACGGCTGTAAGAATCTTTTATGTAAAATCCAACTAAATTTCACACCAGTAGTAGGCTTATTATTTAACACACACAGGTATCTTCTTTTTGCATTTCAGGAATCTACTTTGTGTAAGATTAGAGTTAGGGACTGAGAAGCCATTTTGTAGTGTGATTGGCAGTCAAGAATGCAACTTCGAAGAAGGTGTACTACAGAGTAAACACAAAGGCCAACTTCCTGCAGAATCACTTGGGAAATGGAAATCATAAATAAGAAAAAAAGAAACACAGAAAAGATTTTCCAAATAGTATTTCTTTTCAGTTAAAACTGTTACCAGACATATGAAAGTTTATTTGTGAATGAAAAGTTTCTGAGATAATCAGAGTCCACTGTAAGTGGAACTGACTTGTATTTATAAGCCATGAAATATTACAGAGTAAATATAATTTAGAATAAATTACCTGATTATATTTTGCATTTGCAATGTGCTTTGTTTCCAGCTGTCCATATTGTGGAGGTTTACAGGAAAATTCTACAAATGCCAGTAACTGGTCAAATATAGCTGGATACATTATCTGCATGTTCTCTGGTCCTACACAGATGGCCTATAAAAAGAAAATATGAAGAATAGAATGCATAATCTTAACTCCATTAAGTTCTTTACAGTTGTATGCTTTTGTTTAACCAAATAATCTTAAATACTGTCCTACTTTATGTATCACACAATCTTTTATAAGTCCAGAAGGACATGTAAGCTATTTTTAAACTATTATTGAATAAGGTATGTGCTAAATGTATTAATCAACTAAAAATATTTTTTTTAATAAAAGTGTGATATTTTACTTAACAGAATGGAAAAAGGTCAAGCAATTAAATAGAAATCCCAGGAAGTCTTGAGGTTCTACAATCTGATCATTTGTTCAGTAATACAGCCATTGGACTATTAAGAATGCTTCACGGAGCAAGATGATATTGACTTCTATTTAAGTGATGAGATGAGTTCATTGAAATGACAGAGGACTTCTGCACCATGCCTGGTCCACTGACTTTAACAAATAATCACATGCATTACATCTGGGAAAATAAATCATGTAGGAAAATTGTTTCTAAAAGAAATCTATGTATCATTTTTAATAGAATACTATATATGTAATAATATCTAATGTACCTGAATATATAGATTTGATTTTTAAATTTTAAAATATTTTAACAGAATTAAACTTACTGTTACAAATAATTTCATAAAACAGAATAAAATGCACATCTTCACATTACAGATTTTAATTACCAATTCAAATATGTCAAAATTACTTAAAATAAATCGTATGTTTATTTTTTCTAACCACAAATGGTATTTTATCCTCTCACCCTTCCGTATTTCCCTGTTTTAGTGTTTATTTTTCTCTGTGGGAAAAATATTTAATGATATTATTTATAGAATGTCTGAAATATATCTGTGCTCTACAACACAAAACACATGGTCATTACACTTCAGGTACCCTCAAAATACTAAGTCAAAATTCAAACCATTCAAATTTTTCAGAAATTTCTTTAAAAAGATATTTACAACATTTATATTTTTATGTAATCTATGGCTTTTTAACCTGTCAGATAACAGATTAGTTTTATTTTCTCTCACAGAAAATGTAGCAATTTAGCTGTAACTTAAGTTGAGGTAAAACTGTCCTGAGATAGAAAACAGCAAGCATAGTGCTGCCCAAACCTTAGGTAGATCATCTTATAATTACAATGTAACAAAAACACGATACCATCTCTCAGTATTTAGCTATTTTTACAAGAAACAGTGAATGGTGAACCTGAATGATAAAAAAATTCTCTCTACTGACTGCTTCTAATAGTTCCATTAAAAAATTTTTTTTTATCCTCACCAGAGGACATTTTTTCATTGCTTTTTTTAAAGAGAGAAGAAGGAAGAAAGAGAAACATTGATGCAAGAGAGCATTGGGTGGTTGCCCCATACATGCCAGGATCAGGAATTGAGTCTGCAACCTAGGTGTGTACCCTGGCCTGAATCGAACCCACAACCTTTCAGTTATGGGACAATCCTCCAACCAACTGAGCCATACTGGCCAGGGCTCACCTTCTTTATTAACTTCTTGCTCAGTCTGTAAACAATCAGTAATTACTATGAAATGAGACAATTATCCTAAGTGAATCACTTTATTTTCAATGACTAAAAAAAACCAAACAACCAAAAAGCCTTTGTGGATACCTTAGAAAACTAAGTATCACAACTTCTCTGGAATTATCTTAGCAGCAAATAAAGTCTTTGACTATACGTTGTGATTTTCTGTGTTTTTTTGTAAAAAGAAAACTTATAAATAGTGTTACAGATTATAAAGCTATCCTGGGATCTTAAAGTACACAATATGAAGTTGACTTTTTTTTTTTAACAACTCCATCTAAGAAAAATTTATCATTGGCTTTTCTCCTTCAGTATTCTGAAGGCTTCCATATAAACCTGATAACAGATTTTAGTCCAAAAGCTGAGAATAAATAAGCAATCTAAACAGTATTTCCTATCAGTCCTTGAAAACTGTGTATGTGAAAACAAGAAAAGAAAAACCAGACATCTAACCTTAGGATAGTTCAAGGTTTCTCTCATTGAGTCATGTACAATATTTCATTCAGTACCTACCATGTACTAAGACCTTTGCTAAAGAACTTTATGATAAAGACAGTAACAACTAAAGTAACATTTTCTGAATGTTTAACTGTGCCAGGCACTATCTATCTTACAAATACTATCTCATTTAACAGGGGAAAAAGTTTATTTATTATTTTCATTTTATAGATGAGGAATGTGAAGTATAGAGAGATTCAGAAACTTGTCCCTGTAAGTAGAAGACTTGGCTTCATTGCAAACTCCAATGATACCACTTCACACACAATGTGACGGTGCCTCCTGGAGTGCCACTCAGCAACTGTGATGATGGAGGCAGATAGGGTATCTAGCTGTCTAACTGTAGGAAGTTTGGCAATAAATAAGACAGATGTAGTCTCCTCTCAGATAATAAAAGCAGATAATCAAATTATCTGTTATCAAATCATCTGTTATCTATTATCTGTTAAGTTGTCCCCAAGTAAGTCAAAATATCTTGGCAAAAAAACCCATTAGCATACATAAAACGAAGTCAATTTTGTTGGGAACTAGTGATTTGAGAACTAAAAGACTGTGACCCTGAATATAGGGTAATCATGAAATCAAAACTGAGTTTTTCCTTTAGGAAGGAAAATAGCATTTCATCAATAAAATGTTTGTTGAATAGCTTATTAGTTTAAAGTCCCAAAACAAAAACACTTTCCAATACCCCTGGAGGAAAAATATAAAAGCACTCTTAAAGATAATAAAATGTGTTAATTTTTCTCTGTTAGGAAATTAAAGACCCCATGTTGTATTACTTTCAAGTATCATGCAACATCATTTAGATAACCTCATAAGTAATAAATGATGCATACAGTTAAAATTTTTAATGCAAAATATTCATTGATATAAATGGAAAACAATAAAGCTTCTTAAGTTTCAGGTTGAAAGTAAACGCTGTTTTGAAAGCCATTAAAAGCTCAGGACAAATTCCTAGTAATTGGGATGAAAGATTCCACTCACTGTCTTATTGCTAAAGCAGACAGTTTTTAAAAAAATTATGTTTTTTCCCTTTAAAAGAATTTTTGGCATTTGTTGTTCCTTCTTTATCATACTCATATATAAAAGTTTGAATCCAACATCTTAAAGAGAGTTGTAAATTATAGGCATCCCACAAGGCCTGTGGCTTTTCTTTTCTTTCCTGATGGAATAACTTTTCCATTCCCTCTAGGTCAGTCTATAAGCAATTTATGAGCATGATCAATCAAGGGGAAAAAAGTACTTATTGAGAAGTTAATCCCCCCCCCCCACTGCAATTAGAAACAGCTATTTTGATTTCGATTGTCAAAAACTGGTATCTCTACAATACACATTTTTAATTGCAGATTCTCTTAAATTTCTACACAATTTATTTTTCTGTATAATAGGGTTAAAGAGATTAAAGAATTACTGCTCAGCTAGACTTCCTCCAGAGGCAATTAAGAGGTATTATCATGTAGCAAAAATTACCATTCTTACTGTGAAAGTTTCCATTATTTCAGCTGGATACATGTCATGGGTTTGTAGAAAACCTGATCTACATGACACAAATGGTTACTGATCACATCAGTGTATCAGGTTTCTAATTCCATTCCACTATTGTTAGAATGTCATAGCTACTTTGTTGGAATCGCTGGCTCCTCGGCTAGCTTTTTATTTTCCTTTAGTATGTTGGTTGTTGTGAATTACATTAACAATTACCTTAAAGTTTAAAGAATTCTTTGATTTTAACCTGGTGTCATTTACTAATTGGGATTTACTCAAGTGATTTTCAGGTCTGTTCTAATAATTCTTTTTGTTTAAATAATATTTATTTATTTATGTTTGGAGAGAGGACAAGGGAGGGAGAAAGGGAGAGAAACGTCAATTTGTGGTTGCCTCTTGTGCTCCCCCACTGGGGACCTGGCCCACAACTGAGGCATGTGCCCTGACTGGGGATTGAACCAGTGACCCTTTGGTTCACAGGCTTGTGCTCAAGCCACTGAGCCACACCAGCCAGGGCTGTTTTATTTATAGTAACAAAACAGACACAGGTAAAACTATAGCTTTATAAAATTTCTCTGAAATACTTTGTAAGTTTATCCTTACTTTTTAAAAAATAAGCTTCCAACAATTCCAGAGCTAAATTTAAATGCAAATTTAAAAAAAAAATAGCAAAGTATAATATCATTGCTTATTAATTTTCTAATTGTATAAGTACTTTACTGAAGGTGTTATTCTAAAAAGTATTATCCTCTTATAAAGAAATGCATGAACAAATAAAAAATGCTGGTGAATAAAAACAGGATGCAAGCAGTTTCTTAAAGACTCTCAAAACAAACCTGAATTACCTTTTAAAAATACAACAGAAAACCACATGTTTTTTAAATAGCTAGATCTTTACAATACTGAATTTATCCCAAAGTATAAATATACAACAATCTTGATGATCCAGAATTCATCCCCTCAAAATATATAGCAAAGTAAAAAATTCCAGAGAACCAAATGCATTATTGCTCAGAGAGCCACTAGAATTCAATTACCTTTTGGAGAACATCTAAAGCTGTAAGCACAGCTTCCTGTAAACTTGTCAAAACTGCTTCAGTATAAGATGGAAGAATGAAGGGGGATGCATCTGAACTTATTGGGACTGAAACAGCACTGTGCAATATTACCCCCAATTTTTGCAAGTCATCCATGTTGAAACCACTTTTTATGTGTTGGTAGAGAGCTGGAAATATTTGAATTAAAGCTGTAAGGAAAGGCTGGCTGGGAATGAAAGTCAGTTTATTGAAAGTAATAGGAGGCTTAGTGCTTTCAGATCCAATTCTATACCAGGTATTCCATGCAGCCCACCAGAGATTCAAATCTTCAAGTTCATCGGTAACTATGGGTGGCTCAGAGCTACTATATTTTCCAAGTCTTTCTCCAATGGAATCTGTTCTTACAAATGGCCTGTTCAGGCCAGGGCCTGATATGGACCCTATAAGGACAGGCACAGGAACATTAACTGCAGGTGGTGTTTCAGGCTTATCTGAGTCCCTGACAGGGGACACAATCTGTAAAATTTCCTGAAAGCTTTTCAGCGCAGCCAGAGATACTTCATTGTTTTTGCTGAGTGCTGCTGATTGTATATGGTCAAGAAGAACATCCCATGCTCGTGAAAAGTCTCCTATATGAGGAAGAAAAAATATATATGTATCACAAAAGTGACTGAATTTTCTCTATTAGACATTTTAAATTCCATTTGCTTCATTTTTCTGCTTAAACTCCTATGGAAGTAGAAAAAAACTGCTTAAGTACTAGGCTATTAACAATGTAAATTATAATTATTACAACCTGAAAATCCAGAAAACTTTTTTTCAGATACAGGAAAAAGGGCACCACAAAGAGACTGCATAATGGGTATATCAAGCAATATTTTGTTTTTAAAAACAAAACTATAAAAGTGAGTATACATGTTTATACTATCTCCTAGTAGTTCTGTCAAAGGACAACAGAAAAAAACTTAAGAGGGTGAAAACAAAAGCTTTTCTGTCACATCTTCAGACTATCTATCTATCTTTATTAATGATTAAGTAAAATGTTATTCTTAAACAAATTGGAAAGTAACAAGTAATAACAGCATAATACATGTTTTTATAGGTCTAAATGTTTAAAATAAACTATGTCATGTTCCATTAAACCTTAATTTTACACTTAAGTTTTCATATTTAAATAATTCATAGTTATATAACTTTCTTAAGCATTTTCACATGTAACAGTTCATGTAACAGTTATTTAGGTACCAGGACAAAATGCACCACAAAGAATAGACTGTCCTTTTACAATGAGTGTAAATTTGTTCCCTTCAAGTAAAACTTCTGCTGATCCATTAGCAGCAGAGCATGGGCTGAATGGTAGTTACTGGTCCACTGATGAATTCGATCTCTTGCTCTACTTCTGTAAATAACTAAACACATTTATAATAAAGCTCTCTATGGCCAGGTGTAATTTGTTCCTATGAAGCCCAACAAAAGTGACCGTATTCCTAAGCAATCTAGACCAATGGTTTTGTTAATAGTCATTTTTATTTTAAGAGTTGCTTAATGCCTACATACTTGCATTTAAAAAGTGCAAAAATCACAGGAATTGGTATTTTCCAAAGCAGGATAACATAAGTGGGTTATGAAATATATAAACAATCGAGGTTTAAAGTCTTCCACTTTGCAAAGGCTCCAAATGACCTATTTATTTATTTATAATTATTACTTTTAAAACTGTTCAATTACAGTTGACATTCAATATTATTTAAAAAGTTTCAGATGTACAGCACAATGGTTAGACACATATAATTTACAAAGTGATCTCCCCAATAAATATAGCACACACCTGGCACCATACTTGACTTTTTTTTTTTAACAGATGAACCCATATATGCAGGGAAGCATTCAGTTAATAGGAAAAGCTAGAACTAGGTCTGGTATGAAACAATAAGTATGACTCCACCTATACAATACAAATCATAACACCTTCCCAGATATGCACCTCTTCTTCTCTATACTAATTTCTTTTATTAAAAATTAAGGTATATATTTCTAGTCTTCAAGTTATAAAAAATTATCAAAGCAACACAAACTACTTAATGTCTTCATTTCTAAAAATCTAAATCTATATCTATTAGTTCTTAGCTTTTAAAATAAAGTAACTATTATGGAGATATTAAAATGATGCTTATTTTGTCAAAATTCAGCAAGAGTAAAAAATGGAACATTTCATTGTACATACATTTTATGTAAGAATTAAAGATATATATGTATGTATATGTACACACACGCACGCGCGCACACACACACACACACACACACAGAGTCAGGCACAAATAATGCCCCTTTTTAATTACAAAATCATAAGCATGTAATTCTGTACCATAGCAATATCACACTCAAGCACACCATATGACATTTTAAGTGAAATGTTCAAATTAAAACTATAAAATATTACACCAATATTACCCTACCAAGTACACTCAAACAGGCATTACTTCTGCTAGACTATATATATCTCCTGTGTGCAGATAGATAGATAGATAGCTAGATAGATATATCCTTAAAGTGCAAGAGAAATCAAGCACTATAAGTTATTTTTGAAAAAAAGGAAAACTACACATGTGAAGAACACACAAAAAAGCCTAAGAGTAAATATGCTTTTGCTTTAATATAAACAAAAAAAGAAGCCAAACATAAACTAATAAACTAAAAAATAAAATAATATGTATAACATGCTCACAATTATGTGCAAAAGTATTTGTGTTCAATTTTTTCTATTATTACCCCATCACTATCAGAATTGACAGTACTGTAATCTACATCTGGGTTTCTCAATCTCAATACTAAAGACATTTTGGGTTGGATAATTCTTTGCTGTGGGGGCTACCCTATGCATTGTAAGATGTGCAACAGCATCCCATGCCTGTAGTCCCCAGATGCCAGCAGTGCCTGTCCCTCCCCAGTTGTGACAATGAAAAAAACCCCACATCTCTAGACATTGCCAAATGTCTTGAGGGGAAGAGGGGCAGGAGAAAACTGGCCCTGGTTGCAAACCACTGATTCACACCAGCAGCTTCCTAACTAGTCTAATAGGGTCCTGCCATCCTTGCTTGCTGCCATTTCATACCATCCAAAGTGATCATTTAGAACTGCCTATCTGATCATGTCACATCATGAATAAAATGTTTTAGTGGATCTTCATTGCTCTTTGGATGAAGTCCTAACTTATGAACATGACCTCCAAAGTTTGGCATGGTTGGCCTCTCTCTAACTTTACAATCTGGAATCACACTTTTTCTTACCTTCATTCCAGACCTTCAAACATACTAGGGGCCTCAATTTTCTCACATCCCCTTCTCAAGTTTCTCCTCTTTTACAAGTTCTTTCTATCTATAAGGCTCTTCACCTTTCATTTTACCTTAGCCTGATGAGCTACTACATACCCTTCAGATCTCAGGTAAAATACTGCTTTCACAGGGAAGCCTATCTGGACTTCACTGACCTGGTTAAATACCTATTATAAGCTTACCATATATCACTCCTTTGTAGCGTTTATAATTGTAGCAATTTTGCATTTTTAACATAGTTATACTTTTTCCTTAATGTCCATGACTGCAAGGATGATGTGCATTTTGCTCATCATTGTATCCCCCTAGAAGCTAGCCCATAGTAGGTACCCAATACATATTTTCTCAAATGAAAATATGCATACTTATGCACACACCACACATAAACACAAAGACTGGCAGTTAAGATTATTCTTGGGAAGTAGCATTGTATATGAATTTCAAAAAACTCTGTAGTTTTCAAATTTCATTTAACATCAATTACTTGTATCACCGGGAAAAAAAATACATACATACCTAAAGGTTGCAGTAAATATCTTCTAGTGTTGAAGATTCTTGCTACTCCGGCCAATGTTAAAACCCATGTCTCAGCCCATTGCTTCTCTGCTGTGTCCCTTGAATGATGAATGAGAATATTGCCACCTCCAGATTCAATCTTTTCTTTGTCTGCAGTGGTAGAAGATTCTCGAACTCGGTCCAATAGATGAAAGAGAACCTAAATATTTATAAAAATATGTATAGAAAATAACTGATAACATAGCATAGGAAATTAAGAATTGTTACAAAAATTATACCTGACAATTTGATCAATCCTCATATATTAAAAAAAAATTGAACTGAGGTATTCTTATGTTCTTAAATTTATCCTTAAGGTCATAGAAAATGAAAAATTAAAATGAATTGGATAGAACACTGCCTAAGGCTGTTGAAGTATCAGTGGAGCATCTACTGGGTAATGTATAAAAAAGGAACAAAACTAATGAGAAAGGTCTAGGCAAAAAAATACAATTATGGAAGATATCTAGATAGAAATTATAACTCACATTTCAGGATTAGATGAAGATATTTGAAAAAACAAAACAGGAAGTAGTTACAACTTGGAGAATGTTTACATTTAAAGGGTAGATTCAGAGCAAGGAATAGGAACAAAAAAAAAGTGAATAGAGAAGCAGAAGCATGCTATGAAACAAACCAAAAAAAATTTCAAAGAGAAACTAATCAACAGTGTTAAATGCTACAAAAAAGATGAGTTCGCTAAGAACTTGGCAGTTAGAAAACCACCTGTAACCTATGAACAATTTATGTGGTTCTCAAATATGGCCTCAGAATCCTCAGCATTAGCATGATCCAGGAAGTTCATAGATATGCAAATTCTCAGGCCCCACATTAAGGAGAAAAAAGTCAGAAACACAAGAGGATGGGGGGGGGGGTGGCTCAGCAATCTGTGCTTTAACAAGTCCTCTAGGTGATTCTGCTGTTTGCTCATAAGGTTTAAGAAATTCTGAAGTACAATAATATGGAAATCAAATTATAAGAGATAAAGGAGTGCAAGGGAGGTGAGGAAGAAGTAAATCACTGAGAATTAGCCAGCAAGATTAACAATGAAGCTGTTTGAAAGGAAAACAGGAATCAGAAAAAATATCAATTTGCTTTAAACAGTAACAGAAACTTAAGCATGTTTGTGATCTGAGGAGGCAGGGGATAAAGTTGAGACAAAAGACACAGGAGGGAGCAGGGCTTTCACTTACTTTTATTAGGGAAGATACATTATTAATTTTAAGAAGACATTTAGAAGATGACGTTTAATAAAATTAATATAATTTTATGAGTGTTATTCATAATAAAATTCTATGATTTTATTAAAATGGAACAAAAAAGGAGAGCCTTTTAGCAAAGAAGAAATGCTCACTAATTGGCTGTTGACTCTGTATTGAAGTTTTAAAAAAGGGATAAAAGAAAAGAACAAAAAAATTGTGTATTTAATGAATAGACATGTAGAATTAATCAATTGAGAGCTGTTTTTGTTTGGTGATTCTACAAGTAAATTTCACTGTTGTTGATATTCTTTTATTCATAAAATTCTTATTTGGTTATATTATACTATTTGAATTATGTGTAGTGATTTAGCATTTCCTATTTTTACTTGGGAAAACGGGAAAAAAGGGAAGGGCAAAGGCAGAAATCAGAGACAGAGATAAGCAATGAAGACAGAAGAGAGAGATGAGGTTTTAAATATTTAATATTCTGTGCAAGGTGCAATTTAAAATATGACAAATCTTCTGTGCAAGGTGCAATTTAAAATATGACAAATCTAACATTTTCTGTTTTGTGAAGTGCACAAATGCATGGAAATTCATCTTAAAAATAATAATAAGTTTAATTGAAAAAGTGTATGTGTATCCCAATTAAAAGCTGGTTACTCAAGCTATTTGACAATACCTTCCAAATAACAGTGTGCCATGTTGAATGCTGTAATAAGGTTCCATGTGCACCGATCGTTGAAAACAGAGTTTGCCCTGCACTCTTCCTGACGGCAGGACGGGGGTCCACGCATAGTTCACCCAGTTTTGCATACAGACACAACCACAGGCAATCAAACGGTGGTGCAGGGTGGAACGGCCGGTTTAAAACCACTCCTTTCTCTTCTGCCTGCTTTTGCTGTGCTGCCTCTTCTTTATTTAATTCTTTTTCAATAGTTTCCCCTCTTTGGAAAAAATAATCTGAAATATTCCACTAAAAAGCAAAGTAGAAAAATATCACTTTATTCAAGATTTTATTTTAAAGATACAAACAAATATCCAACCTATGGTTGTTTTACCTTTCAGAATAAAACATCTAAAAATTACTTCAGAAATCTACTAGAAGGGATTTAATGAAAACATCTCTTCCTCTGTCAAGTGTCTCTATCTGATTTCAGAAGACTATGGGGGAGAAATCTTTTGCTAACATTAATATTTTAACAAATTTTATTATGAAAAATCTCAAGAACACAAAAAAGTAGGGAGAATATATCAGTATGTTGATATACCCACCACCTAAATATAAAAATTGTTAATATTTTGTCATATTTACTTTATGCCTGTTTTATAATCTCTATGAGAAAGGGGTTTTAAAAAACATTACCCTGATACCATTATCACCCTAACAAAATTATTACCAATTCCTTAATATCACTGAATAATATTTTGTAATTTCATAAGAGCAATTAGTATCCCCAGACATATTTTATGACTTCATTCTCAACCCAGTAAGGTATGCAAATTAATGAGAATTATATCAATGGTAAAAATGTAAAGTCCAAAAACTATGAACATGAATATAAAATAAATGAGGCAATATCTAGCAGAAATCAACAATGAATTAACAACTACTCTTTGGGAGCAATTATTGATATATATATATAACATGCCTATGTTATTCCCCCATGTTATATTTTTCATAGTAAAGTATTAAGTTATCTACCTTGTGAGGGAATTTAAATTTGACTTTCAAAACTTCTGAGTTATGATATACATTTAAAAGTGTCTAATAATTGCTTTTAAATAAATTTATATTGATGACTGTACATGTTTACTTTGTATAATATTTAACAATACTCTTACATTTTATTACTTTTATACTCAAAATAAGTAAAATGAGGCTCAGGAGGCCAAAAATTTAACAAGAAGCAGACAGAATTAAAATACACATACCAAGTTTATCTGGAAGAAGTCCAGCCATTAGTAATTATTATGAGAACGGTTTGTGTGACATTGATGTAACCTGGCAGCCAAGGAGAGTGGACTGGAATGAGCATGTGTGAACAATGACGACTCCACTGTATTAGTCAGTGGGGGTGGTAGATGCCATCGAGTGAGCGTGTGTACTGTGTGGCCATTGCATTCAAAATGAATGAGTGAGCAGAACACCAAATCTGCCTCAAATTTTGTGTTAAGCTTGAACATTCCTACATGGAAACTATTTGGGTGACTCAGGAGGCCACAGCTAGGGGAAACTGGTGATTGGCAGCTTCATCACAACAATGTACCCGCTCATGCATCATGTCTTGTGCAGAGTTTTTTGGTGAAATATCAAATCCTCCAGGCGACTCAGCTCCCTACAGCCCAGATTTTGAGCCCTATCACTTCTGGCTTTTCTCAAAACTAAAACAACCTTTGAAAGGGAAGATATTTCAGACTGTCAATGATGACAGAACAGCTGACAGCAACTGGGAGAACTGTGTGAGGTCCCAAGGTATCTATTTTGAAGGGGACTGAGGCATCATTGTCCTATGTACAATGTTTCTTGTATCTTGTATCTTCTTCAATAAATGTCCCTAGTTTTCATATTACATGGCTGGATACCTTCTGGATAGACCTCATATATCTGTTTCTACAGTCTAGGCTCTTCATCATCACATGCTGTCTCCTTACAGCTAACAAAGCAGTGTTGACAAATTATAGGACTCTGTAAATGGTAAAGCCTTTTATGGAAGCTTTCTTTACTACGTAAGTAGTATATGAAAATTTCCAAAATAATATTGAAAATCCATTACCCTTTATACTAGAGTCAACTGGTCTCTTACATGTACCATTACTTGTTTACTAAATCCTCCCAAACCTCATAAAAGCCAAATTTCAGCTCAATATATCAAAATTATTCCAAATAGTGTGCTATTAATGAATTATTTCCTTCCACTTCCTTTTTTTTTTAAAGATCCCATTCATTCAGTTTTAGAGAGAGGGGAAAGGAGGGAGAAAGAGAAGCAGAGAAACATTAGTGTATGAGAGATCACATGCCCCTAAGTGGGGACCTGGCCCACAACCCAGGCATGTGCTCTGACTAGGAATTGAACCAGTGACCTTTAGGTTTGCAGGCCAGCACTCAATCCACTGAGACACACCAGTCAGGGCTAATGAATTATTTCTTAAGTGATGTCATTTAATCCTTTATGCAAGATATGTTTGGTATTTCAGAGTCATTTAAATGACTCCTATACAGCCAAAAGCAAATTTACTTAGCATTCACTCTCAACTGCAAATAGTACTCTCTAAGTTATACATATAAGAAGAAAAGCAGTGGTACTTACCAATAAACCTATGGAAGTTAAACTAATATTAAGTTCTTGGTTATGAAGTCCAAAGCTACCTGCAACATCTACAACTATCTGCAGGCAAGTGCAAGGCATGGTTGGTAGAAAATCTGTCACAACCAACTGAAGACACTGAAATGCCGTTCGTATCAAGGATTCTCTGAAAACACAAAAGAAATCCAGACCCATGCATTTAAAAGAAATGAAAGGGGAAATACATACCTTACAGTAATCTATACCATGCAAAATTTTGTGTTAAAATTTAAACCACAAAATGTTCTCTAATATAAATTATATAGTACAGTACTTCAACATTTACATAGATTTTAGAAAGGTATACTTATTTAAAATAATTAATTAAAAACTTTGCAGGTATAAGAAATAAAAATAGTGGACTAGAAAAAGGAAAGGAAAATGTGTACTAATGCCATATTATTTCTATTTGTATTTTGCGCCAACTAGCCCGAAAAAACTTAAGACACTGAATGAGAAAGAAAATTCCCTACAGCTACTTTCTTACCACTGTATCCCCAATATCTAGCATGCCTAGCACATGTAAATGCACACAATGAAATACTCACTGCATGAAAGTTAGTTCCTTATTCTTTTATATCTAACTATATCTTATTTTAAAATTCTAATCTAGTCTATAAAAGAGAAACTAAATATCATATAAAAAGAATAAGTACTTTGTTTTTAAGATAAATTCTGGTGGTGAAAAATAATGATGAAAACAAATTATAATAGCTAACATATTAAGTGCTTACTATATAAACACTCAATATGTTAGTGTCAGGCACTTTCTAAGAGTTTTACATATACTAATTTCATCCTAACAACAACATCCTATCTTATAACTGCAGCGCAAGTTGGGAGAATAAACTTCAGCTTCATTTAAGTTATGGCTGATCTCTTTACTTTAATTATCTTAATATTTTGTAGGATTTAAGGAAATTTATTACTACAAATGAATTTTAAAAATTAGATTTCCATAATAGTCTCAAGCAACTCAATCATGTAAAATCCCTAAACTAGTCATCAAAACAAGATATTGTGACTCCTGCAGAATTACACATAAACACATCTAAATGTCTGCTAACTCCACGGCAATGGTCAATCTTAAATTAAACAAATCCACACATTTACTCCAAATGTGCATTCCCTATTTAGTTAATGATTCTATCATCCACTGAGCTAAGTCAGAATTCTGGGAGTCACTAATTCTATTTCCTGTTTCTCTCTTTTCCCCTACAATTAATCTGTTTAGTAGCTTCTCCTCTCTATTTCTAGAGAGCAATGCAGGCTTTCCTATCCACTCTTCCATGCTGCTTGACACAGTGACACGTCTCAAATGCACATCAGATCACATCACTCCTCTGATTAAAATCCTAAAATGCCTCACAAATGTATTGAGAGTGAGTCCAAATAGTTTATAAAAGCATATAGTATCCTTCATAATTTTGGCTTTGCACTTCTCCAGGGGCGCAGTCCCTCCCACTGGAGCCCTGTTCTTCTGCAACATAAGGAATTACTCTCTCACTATGATATCCTACTTACAGGGCTTGTTCCTTTTCCATAGGGGTCTACTTTTACAGCAGGAACTACTTATCTGTATAATCAGAATAACTAACAAGCATAGTATTTAGAATATACTAGGCAGAGAATAAATGTTTAATAAATTAACAAATTGGTGGAAAAAGTCACTTAAAAGCAATTTCTGAGACTATTTAATATATGCAGAGGTTAAGCCTTAAATGCAAATATTTAACAAAAAAAGCCCAATCTTTGAATGTGTTATAAAGTTTGTTAGACTGATATATTTATCTTATTATAAGAATCTTGTATTCTTACACAAATATCAAATAAATAGCAATTTTTCCATCCTTCCAAAACAAAGGTGAGCCCTAATAATTCAATGTAGTCACTTGAGGGTAGAACTAAGAAAAACTATAAATCTTGAACTTAAGCAGGAAGGGCATACATAAAAAATTACCACTACTACAAGAATCTAGGATAGATTCCCCTTTTAGATTACTTTTTGGATGTTAATTTTAAACACTTACCCTTGATCATTTCTGATTGCTCCCATGACTCCGAGCACTAATGGCCATCCAGGCCCAAGACTATCTCCCTGACTTTGAAGAATTTGCAACACACATTCTAATTGCTTGAGTCGAATATCTGGATGGTTAATACTGGACATCTCCTTTAATGGGTTCAGTAAAAGCAACTGCAGCCTCTGAAAAGGGGGCAAGACACTAATTAGGAAAAGAAGCCCCAAAAGACAGAAAAGACTCTGCTGTTGCTTTTTAAGTTTAAATTCACCTTCACTCAGACTACAATGGTAAATAGAAATTTTTTAGTAAAATAAACATTGATTATAATTTCTCAAACACTAATCATTAGAGGTTATTTTATCATCTATATCTTTTTTAAATAAGAGAAAATAAAATCAACCTTTAAGATGTTAAAAGATATTAATTACAGACCCATATAGAAATGAATCTCACAAAATGAAATATATCTAAGCAATATCTAGCTCTATTTGGAGAAAGGGAAACAATTTCCAATTTCTAAAATTGCCTTTCATTTACTCTATGATATAATGTATACTATATGTATTTAAATTTAAAATTCTCAATACTCCTAAAAAATGAATAACTGGTAAGCAAAGATGACAGATAAGCATAAAATCTGCTGAAGAATTTAAAAGAGGAAGGAAGGAAGGAAGGAAGGATGGAAGGAAGGAAGGAAGGTCGGTCATTCTAACTTTCAGCATCTGAAAGCACATGCTTCAGTTTTTTTATCCTCACCCAAGGACATTTTTTTTCATTGCTTTTAGAGAGAGGAAGGGAGAGAGAGAAACATCGACTGGTTGCTTCCTATCCATGCCCAGAATGGAGATGGAACCCACAATTCAGGCATGTGCCTGGACTGGGAATAAAACCCACAACCGTTTGGTACAGGATGATGCTCTAACTGAAGAAGCCCCATCAGTCAATGCATGCTGCTTCATTTTCAACTTTCTTCTCTCCAAAGAATCATTTATTTAGTTCACTGAATGCCACTTGATCATGGTTTATGATATTTTTGATGTATTGCTGGATCTTGATTGCCAATATTTTGTTGAGGATTTTAGCCTCTATGTTCATCAGAGATATTGGCCTGTAGTTTTCTTTCTTTGTTGGATCTTTACCTGGTTTTGGAATTAGGATGATACTGACCTTGTAAAAAGAGTTTAGGAGTCTTCCCTAAACAAGGGTTTTCTTTTCAAAAAAATTAAATTGCAGTAGGCAAAAAAAATGTGAAATTACTAAAATCAAACCTCTATAAAAATGTAGAACTTTTCTGTTTTGTTCATCATTTCATTCCAAAAGCTAAAATACTACCTGGCATACAGTATATATTCAATAAGTATTTGATGAGTAAATTGGTATAATGCAATTACAATACAGTAAGCTAATGAGGGCAATAGGAATAGTTATTAAATGCCTCATTCATAATCAATCTTCAAACAACAAAACTTTGGAGTACTTTTGAGAAACTGTATAAGATATATGTGAATGATTAGGTAAATCAGGACAAAGTACTCAAGACTAATGTAAATGCTTAAAGTATAAAATACCTTTTCTGAAATTACTGAAAAATAAAAATGTTTGCCTCCTCTGCCACTTGTTTTCTCCCCATGCAAGAGTAATAGGAGAGGAAAAAAATCAGAGACAGGTAATGACCAAAAGAAAAAACTAATAATGTAGGGCACCAAAATGAGGCCTGAGCACTGAAACTTCTAGACTGAGAGACCAGTTCTAAGTAGCTTATTAACTTAGTTCAATATCATACACAAGAAAGTTTTTACAGTTTTAGAAAAATGTAACCCCCCAAAATTAGGCATATCAACCTTCTGTAGGGGCTGCATAGCCTACATATAATAATAGATTATTAAGCAACAAAACCCACTTTTAGAATATCAGCCATTTGATAGATTAAGAAAAAAATTGCATATGGAAAAAGATGATTTCACATTAAATATTCTTTTTAAAAAAGATTTTTTTCTACCTGGTTTTGTGAAAGTGGAGGTTCATGGTTAAATGTTAATCCTGCTTTAATAAGTGAAGTTAAAGCTTCTGCTCCCCATTCTCTCATTCGCGAATTTGGATGCTGGCAGACCTGAAGGTAAATACATTGACCAAAAATTAAATATATAATATGTATACTTAAGCTCAACATCAATTTGTGAAAACAATACATTTTTATTCCTTCACATTTAAAACATTACATCAAATATTCACCAAAAACAGTTGAAGAAAATATTATATCCAAAATATAAGTAAGCTTACCTTCTGAATAATGGACAAGAGGAAGCAATAGAGAGACAGAAGATAAAAGATGAAACTAAACAAGTCACAAAAAACAGAAGAATTCATAAAAGTAAATGATGTCATCAGAGTAAACAAAAGAAGCAGATACTTATATCCGTAATTATGTCCACCCTCATAAATGTGATACAATTTGAAAAACATATTTTTTGCCTATTGAGAATGTCCATAATAAAGAAATATGCATATGTACTTTAACAGCTCATAAAAGTAATCCCAATAAAGTGGAAAAAAAGGAAAAGCATGGGTACATGTGTTTTTCTTATTAAGACTAACACCTTTCTTTGGTTAGTAAACTAATATAAAATGATCACAGTATCCTAAACCTAAACTGCACATACACATGTATACTGACAGGAGGAGCTGTTATTAAGAAGCAGCTAATTATTAAGAATCACCCTAACTTGAATACAAGAGAATACAAATCCAGATAAAATCCCCTGGCAATATCTATCATTAGTGATACTACACAGATTTTTCCCTTTGTAGAAGATCCATCTTATAATCATACGAAAGGCTGTAAAGGAGCAGTGTTTACTACTAGATCAGCCCCAATTGCCTTGAAGTTTCAGAACTAACTGATAAAGAGGTTAGTAAAAGATTATAAAATAAAAGGGATCTCAAGTTAACAGCTGAAGGCAAATGCAGAGATTTCACTGCTATATGGCCCATTTTTAGCCAAAAAGAAAAGGAACCTATTCCTTTACAAGGCAATGAACTTCATTTAGTCCCTGATAAAATATATAGATAAAAGTACAGGATAAAAGTTAATTCTGATTTTCCTATGGTTATCCAGAGTCATTAGCTCATTGTTGATGTCTTTATTCTTAAAAAAAAAAATAAACATAATAATTTTTAAAAAGAGGTTACCTCAAGTAAATGGCCAGTTAGAGGTCTCCATAGAATCTCTATTCGGTGCATGTTAACCAGACCAGTTTCTAACAATTTAGCAACAGCAAAAAGAGATGGTTCCTAGAGAGAAAACATATTTCATTTTAACATTAGAAGAAGAATTTGGGTAAATAAAACAGAATATGCTAAAGAGAATGAATATAAATTAATGTATGATTAGCTAATATAAAGTTAGCAGTAAACATTAACAAAACCTCAGTTATCATGAGACAAGTCTTTCTACCCAACCTTAAGTATCCAGAATAGCTCCTAATTGGAAAATTTGTTGGAAAGAGGCTGCTTTAATGAGGAAAAAATAAATTCAAAAATTATACCAGATACAGAGAATGGCTAGTCTACTGATTAGAAGAATTCTGCTATGAGCTGAAATCTGTGCCCCTAAAACTGCTATGTTGAAACTCTGATGCCCAATGTTATGGTATTTGGAGATAGAGCCTATAAAGAGATAATTAACATTAAATGAGGACATAAGGATGACATAAGGATGAAGCCCTGATGCAACAGGATTACTGTCCTTAGAAGAGACACCAAAGAGCTTGCAAGTGTAGTCTTCCTCCCCCTCTTTGATTTAAAAGAATGTATAGACATCCGGCCAAGATGGATGCATAGGTAGACACTCTGTGCCTCTGTAACAACCAAAATTAAGAACAACAAAAATTTAGAACCAAAAAAACCCAACCAGAACAGATAGAAAATTGAATTGTACGGAAGTCTGACAACAATTCACCCAGACCGGTAAGAGGGGTGGAGTCGGTGGCCGGCAGAGAGGAATCGTGGCAGGAAAAAGCAGTGGCTAGTGGTCTCAGACATGCAGGTGGTGGCTGGCACACCCCAGTCCCATAGGTGGTTACTGGGTGCAGGGAAGGAACAAGCAGACCAAGTGAGGCGCACAAAGCTGCTGACCGTGGTCACACATTCACGCGAAGATAAACTAGTCGAAAATGAGCAGTGAGACAGACTGCCCAATACAGGGCCCCAGCACTGGGAAATAAAGCCTAAAAGCACCAATTGAAAACATTTGTCGGGGCTGAAGTGCTGGGAGAGACTCCCAGCCTCACAGGAGAGTTTGTTGGAGAGACCCACAGGGTCCTAGAAGGTACACAAGCCCACCCACACAAAATTCAGCCCCAGAAAGGCCCAATTTACTTGGGGAAAGCGGTGGAAGGGACTGGAATCCAAGAGAGCAGCAGAGCAAGTGAAATTGTTTCCTCCCAGACCCCATCCCCACATACAGCGCTGCCACAACCCAGCAACTGGGCTGCCCCGCCCTGGTGAACACCTAAGGCTCCACCCCTCACTACATAACAGGTGCCACAAGACCAAAAAAAACAAAAACAAAAACGGCTCAAACGGGAGAACACATCAACGCCCCAGAGCCAATTCATCTAAGCAATGAAGAGATAGCCAACTTATCAGATGCACAGTTCAACGCACTGGTGATCAGGATGCTCACAGAATTGGTTGATTTTGCTCACAAATTAGATGAACAAATGAAGACTACAATAAGTGAAATAAAGGAAAACACACAGGGAACCAATAGTGATGGGAGGAAAACTGGGACTCAAATCAATGGAGTGGACCAGAAGGAAGAAAAAAACCACCAAACAGAAAACAAGGAAGAAACAAGAATTCAAGAAAATGAGGAGAGGCTTAGGAACCTCCAGGACATCTTGAAACGTCCCAACATCTGAATTATAGGGGTACCAGAAGGGGAAGAAGAAGAGCAACAAGTGGAAAACTTATTTGAACAAATAATAAAGGAGAACTTCCCCAATCTGGCAAAGGAAATAGACTTCCAGGAAGTCCAGGAAGCTCAGAGAGTCCCAAAGAAGTTGGACCCACGGAGGAACACACCAAGGCACATCATCATTACATTAACCAAGATTAAAATGAAGGAGAGAATTCTAGAAACAGCAAGGGATAAGGGCACAGTCACCTACAAAGGAGTTCCCATCAGACTGTCAGCTGATTTCTTAAAAGAGACCTTATAGGAAAGAAGAGGCTGGAAAGTAGTATTCCAAGTCATGAATGTCAAGGACCTACATCCAAGATTGCTCTATCCAACGAAGTTGTCATTTAGAATGGAAGGGAAGATAAAGTGCTTCTCACATAAGGTCAAGTTCAAGGAGCTCATCATCACCAAGCCCTTAGTATATGAAATGTTAAAGGGACTTATTTAAGAAAAAGAAGATAAAAAATAAGACAGTAAAAAGACAGCAAACTCACATATATTAACAACCACACCTAAAACAAAAGCAAACAAAGCAGCTAGAACAGGAGCAGAACCACAGAAATGGAGATCACATGGAGGTTTAGCAACAGGGGAGGGGGAGGAGGAGAGAGGGGCAAAAGGTACAGAGATTAAGTAGCATAGACTGTGGGTAGAAAATAGATAGGGGGAGGGCAAGAATAGCGTGAGAAAAGTAGAAGCTAAAGAACTTATGACACATAGACATGAACTAAAGGGGGTTAATGTGGGTGGGAGGGGGTGTGCAGGGTGGAGGGGAATGATGGGGGAGAAATGGGACAACTGTAATAGCATAATCAATAAAATATATTAAAAAAATAAAAGAATGTATAGGTGTTCAGGCCTCATCCTTATTCAGGAAGCCTAGAATGTGGCCCTGACATTTGTATTTTTTAAAAATTCCATAGCTGACTATGATGCTCACAGCAGTTACAGCCACAAGTGAAGTGTTTAAGAATGGAGCTTGGGAATGAGACATACGTGGGTTCAAATTCAGCTTCACCAATTACAAAATAGGTGATCTCAGACAAATTACTTAAGCTATTTCATCTATAAAATACAGATACAATTACTGAACCTTACAGAGTTCAGTAAGAGAACATGATTAAGACAACTTCCAGAGTTAACCTTTTTTTAAAAAAAATTTATTTATTTATCTTTAGAGGAGAAGGGTAGGAGAGAGGGAGAGAAATATCAATGTGTGGTTGCCTCTCATGCATCCCCTGCTGGGAACTGGCCTGCAACCCAGGCATGTGCCCTGACTGGGAATCGAACTGTGATCCTTTGGTTTGCAGGCCTGCGCTCAGTCCACTGAGCTACACCAGCCAGGGCAGAGTTTTCTTAAACAATTAAATAACATAGTGTAAGTTAGTGTCTGACATATAGTAAACAAACTATTATTTTGCTTTATTATTACATGTTATGCTTTATTCCTTTTGCTTTGTTATTTTTGTTACAGTTCTGAGCATGGTAATATGCCTGCACAAGTATAATCAACATCACCTCCTTCTAAAAGAATTTACAGGCTTTATCATCAGCTACTTCCTCAATACATTAGCATAAATTCCTGAAATGAGGACCAAAATGAGATGACTGGTTACTTTAAAGCCACAGCTAAATAACACTGATATATACATCTTTACTACCCATAATATTTAACATACTCAAACAGCTGATACTGATAAACTTTTAAAAATGTAGAAAAATGGAGAAGTTTCTATTTGCACATCTGCATATTTATAATAATTTTTATATAGAAAGCACAGTTGAATAATAAATTCTCTTATGCCTCCATCAAAAAACATTTTTATAAAGTTGATACTTGAATATTTTTATTTCCATTCAATAATTAGCACTCTATTTTGCAAAATTAAAGCCTAAAATGCAGAGATGTGAACACATTCTCACAGAAGTCATCTCTATTCCAGTGTCCATTTTCTCACCATTTGTTCTCTCCAAGGATCTCTGAAATATGACAACTATTTCTACCACTCTAGGTTAATAATAAACTAAAAATAATCAAATCTCGTATTTTTTTTTCAGTCCTCATTGATCTTGACTCCTTTTTTTTAAAGGTTTTTGAAAACTGATTTCAGAGAGAGAAAGCTGGGCCAGGGGAAGAGAATAAGTGGGTGTGAGAGAGGGAGTGAGAGTGAGAGAGTGAGAAACACCAATTGTTGTTCCACTTATTTATGCATTCATTGGTTGATTCTTGTGTATGCCCTCACTTGGGAACCATCTCACAATCCCAGCATATTGGGATGATGCCCCAACCAACTGAGCAACCCAGTCAGGGCTGATCTTGACTTCTTGTAACATTTTTCTCTTGATTTCCATGATACTGCCCTATTCTACATATCTAAATCCTACCATTCTTTCAATGTCCAGCTCTAATTCATCTTGATAAATCTTAATTCAGTTTAGTAGAAATGTGTACCAAAAATGTCTAAAATGGTAATAAGGATTCAGAGAATTAGTGTTACATCACTTAATACTATACTATTTACTTGGACTATTGTACCACCTTAACTGCCACTTAACCATGAGCCAAGTAATTAATATGTTCTTTAAAAGTAGAAATCT
Organism: Anoura caudifer; assembly: GCA_004027475.1. NCBI lineage: Eukaryota > Metazoa > Chordata > Mammalia > Chiroptera > Phyllostomidae > Anoura > Anoura caudifer. The sequence goes on from PVKU01001608.1 coordinate 161,500, forward strand.
TGTATTTTCTAGCAGTGTCATGTACATAGTAAGCACTATACTAGTTGAGTGAATGCATAAATTCTTAAGACATCATCATACAAACTGGCTAAAATTTCATCAAAATAGTTTAAGATATTAAAAATATTTTACTTTTGTTTTAAGAATTAATCTTAAAGATATAGAATTATTAAGGACAACAAGAAACTTATTGCTTCACTATATTTTATATTATCTTTGCCTTGATCTGGAGTAAACTATAATATATATTTTCAAACACCTGGATGTCTATGTAATTCTCTAGCTGTGTGCTATAAAGCACTGCCTTAATAAGACCCTATTGGCTAATCTTTAAATGAATCACATGAGCCACAATGACAAGCTACAGTATACAGAATTATAATTAAGGACTGGGCAAAATTATAATTAAGAAGCACATGAAACACGGTTTATTTTTCTATTATTATTTTCCATATGAAGAACTATAAGCCTCCTTCTGTCTCATCCTGTACAGACTATGACATATCATAAGCCAAATCATGTTCTCTTTACTACTCCCTCAACAAATAACAATCATAAATGATAAAAACTCAACAGAGTAGGGTTAGCCTACAAGGTATTACTTAACTAGTGTCCCATTAGTAAAACACCGACATCATAATGAGTATATACCTTATTTATAATAACTAAATAATGTACCATATTTAAAACAAAAAGGTAGAATATCATACCTTATTATTTCCATAGGCCATATCCATTGCTTCAAGGGATAAGGAACAAAGTGCATTTATTAAATGATGCAATGATACATCATCAAGGTATCTGAAATAAAAAATAAAATAAGTCATTCTGATCAGAATATACACCTAATAATAATGTTTCTACCAATTTAAAAACCTGATTCTTACTGTGAGCTTTCAAACAATCTTGAAAGGATATTGGAAATCACTGGTAAATCTGTCATCACTGCTGTTGTTAGAACCTAAGAGGAGAAAAAATTAAATGTAATATATAAACATTTTGGGAAGCACTAATTGAGTAAGAATGACTAGAACTTACTGTACTGGGTCCTTCTACAGCTCTCCCAGGTTTCAAGGCACCACCACTACTAGGCTTTAATCCCAGAATCCATACAAGATGCTGAAAAAAATTAAAAAAAAATCAAAACAAAGTAATTTATAAACATAAAAATCCTAATAACTAAATTAAAACCCAGTAGTAATTTTCCATAACTAAAATTAGAAACAGTGCTAGGGTTCTAAAAACTAAATTTAAATCAGTAATTAATATACCTATAAAATACTTATTACATCAAGCATAAGCAAAAGAACTTTGGCCATTTTGAGAAGTATTCCATTATTTCATATAATATAAGCCATGTCTGCTTTCCTTTCCAACCCCTCTTTTTTTATATTTATTGCCTATTCCTTCAGCCTGTTCAAAGTACCAATGGGCACTGCTTAGTTTATTGTTAGCTCTTAGATAGAAAAAGCATACTGACTTCTGACCCAGAGATTACAACGTACCTGTAGAGTTGCCAAGACAAGTTGCCATGATGTTCCAAGAACAGCCCCATGACAATGTGCCAAGTTAAGTAAAGTCCTCATACACTGGATATTTTTAGAAGTTAACTATATTTTAAAAAGATAAAACTGTTATGCATTCTTGAAAATTAAAAGCTTGTAAAGAAGCATTAACATATTCAAACTTAAAAAATAAAAACTAAAAATATTAAGAGAATAGGTTTGGATGGTTTTGTACAGAACAAATTCATTTACTTAAAGTTGGCTGTTATCTTTGATGGTTATGATAATGTCAACTACATATTCATCTAATTTTTTTTCTAAAGATAACACCCAGGTTAAAGAAAGTAAGTAAGTATAAATTTTGGCAAACATACAAATAAAGGTACAAAAGTTTCCCTGAAAGTTAATTGGTAAAAAAAAGAAAAGAGCAAGTACTTTACCATTACTGTTCCTTGAGGCTGGACTGCTAGGGGCTGACCCACGGCCACAACTTGCTGGTGAGATTCACTTGATGGACTTATCATCATAACATTTTGGCCCTGAATGGAATATGCTGCAACAGAAAAGAATACCAAAATAATTAAAAAATACTTTTTACGTTGCATTCAAAGTAATGTTTTATTTTAAGATACTAACTTGATTAAACTAAGTTCAACTATGACACTTAAATGCCTATATGCAAACGTTTTTAAAACTCAGGAAGTGCAGAAACAAAGACAAATTAGGCACATATTAAGTAATTTTCTACGTAACTTTAACATTAATAAAATTTTGGTAGATTTCTTTAAAAGCACTTAGAATTAAGACACTATTTTAAACATATATTCTCAGTAAACTTTTCAGTTAGAGACCAAAATTCACATTTTCAGTATAAAAACTAAATTATCATATTGAAATAAATTTATATTGCATGTAACAATGCAAGAAGTATATAATGAACTTGGTCATAGACCAGTATCTGCAAATTATAAGGGACTACTCTAAATATAATAGAAAACTGTATAATATTGGCCTGATGCAAGAGATTAGCAGTTTGGGTCAAATGTATCTCTGCATTTCCTAGTTTTTGGAGTAATTCTCAAATATATACATTCACATCCGTATACAGATAAATGTTCAGTGTCAACAGCTTTTTTGTAATCTAAAGTTTTCTTTCTTCAACTTCGAACAGGATCTCAACATTTACCCAAATCCTGAAAATTAACGAACTGATACCATATTAACATCCCAGGGTTCTCTTCCACTCAAGTTGACAAATCTTTTCATTTCAGTTCAATACCCAGACGCCAAAATAATAATACTTATGGAACCCCCAGGAGTGTTGTGAAATAATCAATCAATCAATCAGCCTCCCAAGTTAAAAGCAAATTAATTGATTGTACTTTTTATGAATTTGATTCTTCAGATTCCTAGGGAGGGCAGAACAGGGACAGGGATCCCTTTGGAATACTGGGAGAACATGGACTCTTCCCATAGCTGGCTACAAAGATCACTGGTGACTCCCAAGGCAACAACATAGCGAAGAAAAACCTCAGCACCCCTTCCACCCCCCATCAACACTGAGAAGAAAAATCTCAGCCCTCCTATCAATACGGCAAAGAAAAATCTCAGTGCCCCCACCCCAAAACCCCCATCACCCCCTGCAACTCAATAGTAACTGTGTGTGAAAACTAGGATGGTTCGGATAGAATTGAATATGGAAAAAGAAATGTAAACCTTCGTGTTCTTATTTAAAGTATTTAACAATTGAGTTTCCTTTTCCACATAGTTAACAAAAAAACTATATTCATAAGGTAGGAGATGGAAAACTTTCAAAACATCACACAATCTTACAAAAGACAGTCTTACAAACTCCAATTAGCAATCATTTTTCACACCTGATGATATTCCCAAAACTTTATGTGAAGACACTATGTGGTAAAGAAGTATTTGACTTTTTTCTTTCCATGAATCAGTAAAATCAATATAATCCTAAAGTTATATTTTTGTGCATATAAAATATTTATGTATATTTTATTTTTTTTATTTCACTCTGTTTAATACTTTCCACTACAAGACACCTGGATCTGGGATTTCGTTATTTGGGCAGCAGCTATACATAAAAAATAAATAAAAAATGTAAAACAAATGGTTTGAAAGTACCCCACAAGAAAAAAAATTTCTGAATATCAACTTAATCTAAGTGGATGCAATACTGTTCTACAAACTACCATTTCAAGCATATGTTATAATTTACAAAGGATTTCCAAACATCTTTTTTATCCTCCCAATTATTTTTTTTTTTGAAGATTGTATTTATTTTTAGAGAGAGAGAGAGGAAGGGAGGGAGAAAGAGGAGAGAAACATAAATGTGTGGCTGCCTTTCCTGCACCCCCTACCAGGGACCTGGCCCCAACCCAGGCATGTGCCCTGACTGGGAATCCATTTGGTGATCCTCTGGTTCGCAGGCTGGCACTCAATCCACTGAGCTACACCAGCCAGGGCTCCTCCCAATTATTATTTAAAATTGGTATTATTCTCCCCTACCCTCATTTCCACTATTTTAAAAAGATGGAAGAAGTTGAAGTTCATGGACATTAACTTCTCACAGAGGTTAGAGTGTATGAGTAGAAAAGCAGAGGCTTGAACTCAGAATTTCTATAATCTTTTCTCTATGCTATGTACCCACCGACTAGATGATCAGAACTTTGAGTAAACTGAAGACTTACATTTGTTGGAAAGTGTGGCTGCAGTGGTGGTATTCAATACTGTAAGAGCATAATGCGGAGGCAGGGAACCTTTGCATACTGCAGTTATAAAGGCATCTCTTGAGGTTACTAGACCCAGTCTTCCACAAAGAGCAGCCATAGTCAGTTCAGCTTTTAAAATATTCTCAGTAGCAGCTTCATCTGTGCTGGAAAAAATGAAGTATTTTATGTAATATGATTAATATGATTTATTTTTAATTATAGGACAAACATGTGGAATTAGGTATTCAGTGAAATTTTAAGAAAATCTATTAATAATTGTCAAAATCAATATACCTGAAAGAAGAGTTTTAACTAATATATAGGTCAAAATTAAAAATATCAAGCATTTTAAAATCAGGGAGTTCTGAGATTTTGAAGAAAAACATCAAAGAAATTGAATAACTAATTACCATAACTATACAGCAGCAGTAAGGCTTGAAATAATTTTAGGGTTGTATTTTTCATTAAAATAGTCACAATAGTTCTGGTAGGGTTCAGGGCAAGAATGGGTCGGGGACAAGAATCAAAACAAAGAACAGCCCTGACTAGTGTGGCTCAGTGGGTTGGGTGTCATCCAGCAAAGCGAAAGGTTGTAGGTTCAATTTCTGTCAGGGCACATGCCTGGGTTGCAGGCCAGGAGCCTGGCTGGGGGCATGCGAGAGATGACTGATCAATGTTTCTCTTCTTTCTCCCTCCCTTCCCCTCTCTTTAAAAATAAGTAAGATCTTTTAAGAAAACTCAAAGAATAATATTATACACAAACAAAACACTAAAATTAGAAAATAATTCTTAGGGAAAATTTAGGTAAACCATTTTAGTGTTTTTTTTTTTTTTGTTAATTGTGACATGCAAAATAAAACTTATAAAGACTTAATACCTGGCATCAAGAAGGAGTGAGAGAGCAGCAAGTAGACCACACCAGCAAGCATTCACCATTTCTTCCCAAACAGCTCTATTAACTTAAAAAAAAAAACAAAAAACCCATACAATATCTGATGATAATTACAGATGACACCGTACTTCACAATATTTCAAATTCTAAAACCTCCTTGGTCATGTGATAATATATCAAATATTCCATCAACAACTCAATTATTCAATACTAAAGCTCTTATACTTAAAATATATCTGAATAAATGAAAACTTAAAAAGCACATTGTAGTTTCAGAAATCAATGTCTTAAAATGAAGTTATTTTAAAATATCAATGGCAAGATCTTTTTGTATACAAGTTAACTGATATCATATATATAAAACAAAACCACTGTTTCAAGTATATAATTTACAAAGGATTTCCAGACATCTTTTATCCTTTCCATTATTATTTAAAATTTGTATTATTCTCCCCCACCCTCATTTCCACTATTTTAAAAAGATGGAAGAAACTGAAGTTCAGGGACATTAACTTCTCACTGAGGAACTTATATATTAGATCAATTCCTATTCCCTTTCCCTTAATTGGGCCAAACTTTCACCCTGTGTAAGCAGCTGGTAGTTAGTCAATGTAATAAGCTGGTTCAGCTAGAAGATTAGTTACATAAATTGGGAACTGAGCAAATAAGTAAACACATTGAGTAAAATGGGATCAAGTTTCTTACTGAGGAAGAAGGGAACTACAACTATGGAAAGTAAAATAAAAGCTTTGACATATTAAACTGTAACTGGAAAAAATGTGATCTTTTGGTATTTAACATAAAGAAATATTTTATAATGTAGAGAGATATGTGCTTATGTGTGTGTATGTGCATGTATTTCCTTTTTTCTTTTTTTAATGTATTTTATTGATAATGCTACTACAGTTGTCCCATTTCCCCCCCTTATTCCCCTCCACCCTATAAATTCCGTCCCACCCCCATCAGCTCCCACCTTAGTTCATGTCCATGAGTCATACATATAAGTTCTTTGGCTTCTACATTTCCTATACTATTCTTAACCTCCCCCTGTCTATTTTCTACCTACCATGTATGCTACTTATTCCCTCTACGTTTTCCTCCATTTGCCCCCTCCCCCCTGCCAGCTGATAACCCTCCATGCGATCTCCATTTCTGTGATTCTGTTCCTCTTCTAGTTGTTTGCTTAGTCTTTTTTAGGTTCAGTTTTTAATAGTTGTGAATTTGTTGTTATTTTACTGTTTACATTTTTGATCATCATCTTTTTCTTGGATAAGTCCCTTTAACATTTCATATAGTAAAGGCTTGGTGATGATGAACTCCTTTAACTTGACCCATCTGGGAAGCACTTTATCTGCCCTTCCATTCTAAATGATAGCTTTGCTGGATAGAGTAATCTAGGTTGTAGGTCCTTGTCTTTCCTGACTTTGAATACTTCTTTCCAGCCCCTTCTTGCCTGTAAGGTTTCTTTTGAGAAATCAGCTGATAGTCTTATGGAAACTCCTTTGTAGTTAACTGTCTCCTTTTCTCTTGCTGCTTTTAAGATTCTCCCTTTATCTTTAATCTTGGCTAATGTAATTATGATGTGCTTTGGTGTGTGCTTCCTAGGGTCCAACATCTTTGGGACTCTGAGGTTCCTGGACTTCCTGGAAGTCTAGTTCCTTCACCTGATTGGGAAAGTTCTCCGTTGTTATTTTTTTCAAATAAGTTTTCAATTTCTTCCTCATCCTCTTCTCCTTCTGGGACCACTATGATTCGGATGTTGGAACATTTAAAGTTGTCCTGGAGGTTCCTAAGCCTCCCCTCATATTTTTTTAATTCTTGTTTCTTCATTCTGTTGTGGTTGAATGTTTATTTCTTCCTTCTAGTCCAGGGCATTGATTTGAGTCCCGGTTTCCTTCCCTTCACTGTTGGTTCTCTTTATTTCACTCTTTAGAGCTTTTACTTTTTCCTCTATTTTGCAACCATACTCAACCAATTCTTTGAGCATCCTGATTACCAGTGTTTTGAACTATGCATCTGATAGACTGGCTATCTCTTTGTTGCTTACTTGTATTTTTTCTGGAGCTTTGATCTGTTCTTTCATTTGGGCCATTTTCTTTTTGTCTTGGTGCACCTGTTGTGTAGTAAGGGGCAGAGCCTTAGGTGTTCACCAGGGCGGGGCAACCCAGTTGCTACGCTGTGATGCTGTATGAGGGGGAGGGGTCCAAGAGGGAATAATGCCACTTGCTCAGCTCTCTGCCTGCTTTCATTCACTCCGCCACTACCCACAAGCAAATTGGGCCCTTCTGGTGCTAATTCCTGGGTGGATGGGTTTCTGTACTTCTAGAACCCTGTGGTTATCTCCAGTGCAGTCTCTTGTGAGGCCAGGAGTTTCTCCCATCGCCGCAACTCGCACAGGTTTTTCCAGTCAGAGGTTTTGAGGTTTTATTTCCCCATGCTGGATCCCTGGGTTGTATGGTCTGTCTCAGTCCCCAGTTGTTCCTCCCAGTTTATCTGCACACAAATGTGGGACCACCGCTCCATCAGCTGCCACCTTGCCCGCCTCCATCCTCTAGCCACCACCTTGCTATGAGTACTCTCTGCCCCAGCTGCCCATCTCTGCTCCTCCTATCTGTTTGGATGAATGTTTCTTCTTTTATTCCTTGGTTGTTGGACTTCCATATGGTTCAACTTTATTTCTGTTCTCATTGTTTTTTGCTTTTAAATCCTTCTTTTGGTTGTCCTTCTTTTGGTTGTGCGAGGAGGCACAGTGTGTCTACCTACGCCTCCATCTTGGCCAGAAGTCCCATGTGTGTGTATTTTCTATGCAAGTACCAGAAAGCATACCTAGTGCCCACGTGTTAATTTCTAAACACTATTCTGCACTAAAAGGAACAAGGGCTCCTTGAAAAAAATAACTGGGCAAGAAAAATGAAAGATGAGCTTGGAACAATTTGTTGTATCAGACAGTAAGGGCATGCTCAAAAAATAAAAAAAAAGGGCACGAGGATAGATTAAAAGGGCACACAAGCTAGCTTGGAAAGAGTCCCCACTGGCCATGTCAAGGACAATTTGAGTGTCAAACCAAGTAATGATGATCATAAAGTATAATCCTTTGAATAAAACAGGAATACAAGAATTCATATTAATATGAATAAATAAATGAAAAAATAAATGAGGGAGAAGGGAAAGCTCTTTTACAGTGCAGGTCTCGAAGTATTTCTCTATATAAAGTTAAAAATTATTTTTACATTGAAGAAACATGGTGGACATATTAATCAAATAATAAAAGTTAACATCACCAATAATGTGACATACTGATACTGTTTATCTCCTGATATGTGGGACACAGTAAGAACAGCACAGCAACATTTCTGCCAAAAGTGATTAAATTGAATCGAATTATGAAAAAACAGAAGACAAACCCAAACTGACTGGCCTATACCGTTAAAAAATGTCAAGGCCATATAAAACAAGAAGGAATTAAGAAACTTTTCAAGGTTAAAGGACAGTATAGAGTCATGGAACTAAATTCAATATGTGATCCCAGACCACAAGGATGTTACTGGGGCAACTGGAAAAATTTAAATGGGATCTGGGATTAGATGCTAATATTGGATTGATGCTTAATTTCTAATGGTGATAATACTGTGATTATATAGGGAACTGCCCTTATTTTTAGAAAATACACATTAAAGTATTAAGGGGCCTCACGTCTCTAACTTATTCTAAAATGGCTCAGAAAAAAAGGACGGTGACATATATATAAACAGAGAGAATGACAACGCAAATAAGGTGTGGTTAACTACTGGGAAATCAGAGTGAAGAATACACAGGAACTCTATTATTTTTGCAACCTCTCTGTAAACTTCAAATTATTTCAAATTAGTAATTAAAAATATAGATCATAATAATATACCTCTTTCCTTATCCATTTGGTCTGATGTTGACTGTAATTCTGGCTGTTCCAATGACTGTGTTGGTGACGAAGCTGCTTCACTGGTAGTCTGACATTCTGTTTCAATCTCTCCTAGTTCTCCTTCAATCATACTAGTGATTCCACGTACAAGGTCTAGCAAACAATGGAATGCCACAGACATGGCATAACCTTCGGGTATAGTTGGGGGCTCAACTTTGTCCAACATCTCTAGGCTGAAATTATGAAAAAACCAGAACACTAATTAGAAGCCTCAGTGAAGAAAATATATTAAACTATTTCTATAATCTATAGATTACAGAAATAAATTTGGCTTGCTATTAACAGAATAGTAAAAATAAATGAATGTTACTGAGTTTGCTTCCTCCTCCTTCATGGTATGCTAAGAAACTCATTACAAAAGTTACAGCCTGACCACTGCCATAACTGATTATTTTAATAATCTACTTTTTGCCTCACCTCCAATTGTGCCAATTTTTTTATGAATTGTTGATATTTAAAAAATCAAGATTTACATACAATGTAGAGTAAGACTTAAAGCAATTATAAAACATCTCAAACACTGATTTGGAGCTTTTAAAATAAGGTGGTATCAAATCAAATCAATCCTATAAAAAAAGAAGATGATTTCACATTGGGGAAAATCTATTTATTATTGTGAGATATCAAGGTCACTTATCCCAGATACAATCTGCCAGCATGTTAAGAATAACACTTAGAGCATCAATGTGTCAAGTTCAAATTTTAGAGGAATTTCTACCCATGGTTAGGACAAACCTTTAAAAAAAGACAACAAATGTTTTATCTTAAATCATGGCAAATAGGGAATTATGGTTTTAATTTCCTTATTTCATAATATGTTGAGATAATTCAATGTAGAAAGAACAATTCAATGAGGAAGGAATTAATGGTGCTAGAACAACTGGATATTCACATATAAAAGAGTGATATTGGAGCCCTATATTAAACAAAAATGAACACAAAATGAACAGTGATCTAAACATAAGAGGTAAAACTAAAACTTCTTAGAAGAAAACATGAGCAAAAACACTTACCACCCAGGATAGCTACAACCAAAAGACAGACAATGACAAGCATTGTTGAGGATGTGGAGAAATCTGAACTCCCATACATTGTTGGTGGGAATGTAAAATGGTGTGGTCACTTGAAAAAATAGTCCAGCAGTTCTTCAAAAAGTTATACATACAGTAACTATATGACCCAACAATGTCACTTCTAGGTATGTATCCAAGAGAAATGAAAACATATGTCTATGCAAAAACTTGTAGACAAATGCTCATAGCAGCATTATTTATTGCTAAAAAGTGGAAACAATCCAAATGTCTACCATTAATGAAGAGATAAACAAAATGGTATATCATACATCAGAATATTATTCAGCCATGAAAAGAAGTAAAGTACCTACAACATGGATGAACCTTAAAAACATTATGCTGAATGAAAGAAGCATGACGCAAAAGAATATTTATTGTGTGACTCCATATATATGAAATAATATGCAGACCAGGCAAATCAACAGAGACAGAAAGTAGATTAGTGATTGCCTGGGGGTGGGGAAAGGGAGATTGGAGAATGAATGCTAATGAATATGGGGTTTCTTTCTGGGGCAAAAAAGTTCTGGAATTAGATGGTGGTTATGACTGCATAACTTTTGAGTATAACAAAACCATAAATTATACACTGTAAAGGGTGAATTTTATGGTATATGAATTATATATCAAAAACAAAATTAAAATCACTATGAAAAGTTAATAAAAGTTGTTCAGTTTTCAAATTCTAAAAGTTCCTGAATCATAATCAAGACTAGATAAGGCAGAATGTTATTAAAAATGTAAAACTAGAGATAAAAAATAAAAACACCTATGAATAGCTATCATTTATTGACTCTCAACCTGGGACTTCTCAAGTTTTTTATATACATTCTCATTTAACTCCTCACAAAAACTCTAAGAGATAGATGATGAAACTGAGGACTAAGGCAACAGTTAGTTATTAGTCAGTTTGTAACCCAAGTCAGACCCTAAAGCGTATCAATTTAATCTCTAATACATGCCAACTCTGAGCATTTTAAAATTTAAGTAATCAATAAAAAATATATTTCATTATTATTCAATAAATTTAAGCTCAAATGGAGAGGTAAAGTTTCTGGGTCTAATTTTTACCTGGCTAATTAGCCTTATAGAGCCACATACAAAACTAGTAAGTGTTAAGCATCTTGTTAGACAAATCTCTATTTTTAAAGAACATATGATCTATTGGGAAACTACATCTGTAACAGATAAAATAATCCTAAATATCAGAAACTCTAATACCCAAATTCTATGGTACAGACTTTAAGTGCTAAAACAATTAAGAGACAAAGGTAATTTACACTTTTCATTTATACCACAAATGTAAAACAAAGCACACACTTTCTTACCTCACTGTTTCAGTGCTATTTTATTAGAATTACTACACAGATTCCATTTGTATAAAACATAACACATTTATTTAAATATTTAAAAGTTAAGGTCAAGTTGCAAAAACCGTTATAAGCCCAACTTTGAAAGCAGCTACTGTAGAGAACTGAAAAAATACAGGACTTCTGGTCAAGATGGAGACATAGGTAGATATGCTTTGCTTCTTCATATGACCAAAAGGAGGACAACAACAAATTTAAAAACAAAAAAACCAGACGGCCAGAAAATCGAACCATACAGAAGTTCGACAACCAAGGAGTTAAAGAAGAAACATTTATCTAGACTGGTAGGAGGGGCAGAAATGGACAGCCATGCTGGAGGACAGGGCAGGCGAGGTGGCAACTGGAGGATGGGCAGTCCCATGTTGGCATGGGGATAAACTGGGAGGTACAAGTGGGGAGCGAGACAGACAGAGCGACCCAGGGTTCCATCACAGGGAAATAAAGCCTCAAAACCTCTGGCTGTAAAAACCTGTAGGTGTTGAGTGGGCAGGAGAAACTCTCTGTCTCTTAGCAGAGTCTGTTGGAGGGACCTATAGGGTCCTAGAACATATACAAACCCACCCACTTGGGAATCAGCACTAGAAGGGGCCAATTTACTTGTGGGGAGCTGAGGAAGTGACTGAAAGCCAGTGGAGAACCCAGCAGGTGAAGCAGCATTGTTTCCTCTTGGACCTTTCCACCACATCTAGCAACACAAGGCAGTGACCTGGGTTGCCCAGTCCTGGTGAATATCTAAAGCTCCTCCCCTTACAACAGAACAGGTGTGCTGAGATAAAGAAATATGGCCCAAATGAAAGAACGGATCAAAACTCCAGAAAAAGAACTAAGCAACAGGAGATAACCAACATATCACATGCAGAGTTCAAAACACTGGTAATCAGTATGTTCACAGAAATGATTGTGTATGGATGCAAAATAAAGGAAGAAGTGAAGGTTATATGAAGTGGAGGTTATACAAAGTGAAATAAAGAAAAATATATAGGGAACCAACAGTGAAGAGAAGGAAACCATGCTTTAATCAACAATATGGAACAGAAGGAAGAAATAAACATTTAACTGAAACAGAATGAAGAAACAAGAACGCAAAACAAATGAAGACAGGCTTAGAAGTCTCTGGGACAACTTGAAATGTTCCAACATCCGAATTATAGGGGTGCCAGAAGGAGAAGAGGAAGAAGAAGAAATTGAAAACTTATTTGAAAAAACAATGAAGGAAAACTTCCCCAGTATGTCAAAGGAAATAGACACACAAGTCCAGGAAACTCACAGAGTCCCAAAGAAATCAGACGCAAGGAGGAACTCACCAAAACACATCATAATTAAATTACCCAAGATTAAAGATAAAGAGAGAGTTTTAAAAGCAGCAAGAGAAAAGGAGATGGTTACCTACGAAGGAGTTCCCATAAGACTTATCAGCTGATTTCTTAATAGAAGCCTTGCAGGCAAGAAGGAGCTGGAAAGAAGTATTCAAAGTCAGGAAAGACAAGGACCTACATCCAAGATTGCTCTATCCAGCAAAGCTATCATTTAGAATGGGAGGGCAGATAAAATGTTGCCCAGATAGATCAAGTTAAAGGAGTTCATCACCCCCAAGCCCTTACTATATGAAATGTTAAAGGGACTTATCTAAGAAAAGAAGAAAATCAAAACTATGAACAATAAAATGACAACAAACTCACAACTATCAACAACCGAATCTAAAAACAAAAATGAAAACAAACTAAGGAAACAACTAGAACAGGAACAGATGCCCAGAAATGGAGATTACATGGAGGGTTATCAGTGGGGAGAGGGAGAATGGGGGGAAAGGTACAGGGAATAAGTAGCATACATGGTAGGTAAAAAATAGATAGGGGGAGGTTAAGAATAGTATAGGAAATGTAGAAGCCAAAGAACTTAAATGTATGACCCATGGACATGAACTAAGAGGGGGAATTCTGAAGGGAGTAGGGCAGAAGGGAATAAAGGGGGAGAAAATAATGGGAAAACTGTAATAATACAATCAACAAAATATACTTTAAAAAAGAATATAATGTTATAATACTTATGCTGAGATTACTTCTGTGTATACACCAGTTAACTTTTTAAATTATAACACATTTAAAAGTCTAAAAAGAACAGAATACACAATTAAGATTTATATGTGAGGCTTCAAGAAAGTAATGAAAATAATTTTATACGGAACCTCACAATGAATTAATGAAATATGCCAATCAACAGGGAAGCTCCAACATGAACATGCTAATTAATCTATGTGCAAAAGAACAACCAATGTTTTCTGGCTGAAAAGTTGATATATCACTACTCTCTTTTTATAGAAAAGGAAAATAAAATTTTAAAAGGTGAACTAATTTGCTGAGGGTAAGTCAGTACTATTAGAAGACCTAAGTTTACAGGATCTAAAATCAAGCCACATACTTAAATCAAAACACCATACAAAATAGCTAAATAGGTCCCTAGGTAAAAAGTCACAATTTGTTTTATAATGCTGTTAATTTCCAAATAGTACCAAAAAAAAAAAAAAAAAAAAAAAAAAAAAAAAAAAAAAAAAAAAAAAAAAAAAAAAAAAAAAAAGGCCAGTCCTACCTAAGTTTCTCAAAATACAACACAAAAAAATCAGTTCTAAAAGGTGTTAGAAATACTAGGTCTGAAATTTAAAATATAATAGAATAACATTTTAGGATACAATATCATTCCCAACAATATCATTTTTTACAAAATAGTGCTACTACTACTTACTAGGTTGCTTTAGCACTGCCTTGTACTGTTATAGTCAGAATAGGTATCCAAGTTCCTCTATATTCAAATGCTGGTAGTAAAGTAACACCTCCACCAATCCCCAACATTCCTGAGTTAGCTGGTGCTGAGACAGTGCCACCTGCATTATTGTTTCCTATTATATAAGGGGAAGATAACAAAGATACTATTTCAGTACTTAATTTCAAATCACTAGTAGCCAAAGACTGGTCAATTTTTAAAAAACAGTGTTACAGGCGTGGGCCTGCGAACCAAAGCGTTGCTGGTTTGATTTCCATTCAGGGCACATGCCTGGGTTGCAGGCCATGTCCCCAGTAGAGGGTGGGCAAGAGGCAACCACGCATTGATGTTTTACTCCCTCTCTTTCTCCATCCCTTCCCCTCTGTCTAAAAATAAATAAATAAAATCTTTAAAAAAAAATAAAAACAGTGCTATAGGAATGGATATGACACAAATAAATGAAATTTAACAATCCTGCTTTGGCTATTAGAGAGTCTACAGACAAACTTTATAATGTACCTTTCATCAATCATTTTTTATTAGAGGCGGGGAATTAAGAATAAAAAGCTACAATTAGAAAATAAAAAGTGGAAGAAAAAGAAGGTAAAGGGAAACAAGGAGACATTGATTTCCAAATTTAAATCAAGTAACTCCTGTTTTGTTAAAAGAAGGACTAAAAGATCTCCTGACATAGTAACCAGACTTTTTAAAAGAGAAGCAACAAATGAGGTTTCTTCTAAAATGAAGATTAGCATCTAAACTTTTGTTATTAGAGAAACTGAAAATATATCAGAAAAGCAAGCATATTCTGGAGAGAAAAACACAGTTGCTTCAGTGAGATCAAATTATTCTTTAAATGTTAAGTCTTTACACTTATATATAAAATATAAAATATTATGAATAGATATAATACATTATAAAACAGATATACATTTAGGTATATACAAATTTCTCTGGTCATAGGATTTTTATAAAACATCTGCTAGGACTAGTGAATATTATAAATTATGACAGAAGATAAAAATATGAATAAGCCTTACCAGCTTGGTTTGCTGTAGCAGGATTTCCAGTAGGAGGGACAAGAAACAATGACTGGATAAAAGATCCCAGTGCATTCACAATATCACGAAAAACCTTGGTAGAATGTTGTTTCATATCATAGGACTGACAAAATGACCTATAAAATAATTTTAAATGTTTCTGAGGAAAATATTTAGACATATTAACATTTTTTGACTTTTTTTAATATCAAGTAATGTTGATTAAGGCAGTCTTAGCGCTATACTTAAAACTTCATACTTGGGTGATTTTACTAATTTAGGACAAAGGTTCAGGCTGAAGCTAATGTTCTAAAAAATTTATCTTGGCCATGTTAACTCAGTAAATTCAGCCGATGGCTCTCACTAACCACACTTTATTCCACTTTCCAGTTCTCTCCATACCCACACTCCTACTCTCCCCAAATGTACACAATATATTTTTTTTAGAAATCACTAAATATTTGGGAATAAATACTTAAACTCTTCCTCCTAGCGTAAATGTGAACCTATACATTTAACAAAGTGTTGCTGAGGTTTACCTTAACAGCTGAGGCTGCACACAGAGTCTGTGTATTGATTCTACTGCAACAGCTCGGAGCCACTGTGGTTTATCTGCATCCAGAAATTTCACCAGAAGTGACAGAAATATTTCACATTCAGTTACCTAAAGAGTGTAAGATTTTTAAATAATACTTCTTTAAATTTAAGTATTATAAATTGCATTCTTATTCTTAACTTGGTCCTATGGACAAATAAAATCTTTTACTTTTAAATAAAAGTTCTGAATGGGGAGTAGAGAAAAAAAGAAAAAATAGTTGTATATGGAAAAGCTAACAGTAAAAAACAACAAAAAAAGTGTCTCTCTAAATACATCCCTAAAAACACACAATAGTGATCTGCTAATGTGATTAATTTATTATCCTTTTTCTTTAGAAAGTACTGTGCACCATCATGCCACCCTCATTCCTGGCTGGTAAACTGTTGATAGGATATGCTCTACCCCTTCAGTAATACCACATGGTTTTTCCATGTATTCGTTTGCTGTTTTAAAAACAAACAGAAAATAAGCCAAGGCACCTTTAGTGTATGTTTTTTAGTAGAAAAACAAAAAAGAACCTTCAGCAGTTGACAGGTATGAGATACATGAAATACCTAGAACAAAGCTTGGTACATATTTATTAAATATCAGTTATTATTACCTTTATTAATAACACAAACCATCTGTCCTGCAAGCTGTTTGTATATAAATAATGTTTGAAGCCCATTTCTCAACATTATTTACCAAATGTCTGATGGCTGAATGAACAAAATGTAACCAATCTATCAGAGTTTAGAGGATTGTTTCTATTACATATTAGTTGAGGACAAACAGGACCACTAGGAGGTAAGAATTAACCTGACATCTGCGATCACTAGGCTGAACTGCATCTTCTTTCTAAGTGTGACAAGTTTTTGGGTGTTTTAGCTAGGGGTACCCTGAAATCAGTGAGTATACACGGTCTGTCCTGGAAAAGTCCAGCCATTGGTTTGAGTGTCAGGGATACAACTTGGCAGCCAAGGAGAGTGAACTGGAATGCACATGTGTGAATAATGAAGATTTCACTGTAGTAGTCAATAGGGGCAGTAGACACCATTGAATGAACATGTGTACTGTGTGGCCATCACATTCAAAATGATTGAGCAAGTACAGCAACAAAATCTGCATCAAATTTCGTGTAAGGTTTGAACATTCCTCCATGGAAACTCTTCAGATGATTCAGAAGGTTGCAGCTATGGGCAACTGGTGACTGGCAGGCAGCCTCATGATGACAACATGCCTACACATGCATCACCTTTCCTACAGATTTTTTGGGAAACATCAAATCACCTAAGTAACTCAGCCCCCCTACAGCCCGGAAAGGTGCCCTTCAACTTCTGACTTTTCCCAAATTAAAATCACCTTTGAAAGGAAAGAGATTTCAAACTGTCAGTGAGTCAGGAAAATATGATGGGGCAGCTGATGGTGATTGGTAGAACTATGTTAGGTCCTGAGGTGCCTGCTTTGAAGGGACTGAGGTGTCACTGTCCTATGTACAATGTTTCTTGTATCTTGGATCTTCTTTAATAAATGTCTCTATTTTTCATATTACATGGCTGAATAACTTCTGGACAGACCTCATCATACCATAGGGCAAAAAATTTGAGCAATATAGCAGCCCTCAGAATTTTAGCCCAGTCTTAGAAGTTGGTAATCTTTTTAAAAAGATTTTATTTACAGAGAGAGAGGGGAAGGGCAAGAGAAAGAATGGGAGAGAAATATCAATGCACAACAGATCGGTTGCCTCCCACAGGCCCTCTGTTGAGGACCTGGCCTGAAACCCACGCATGTGCCCTGCCTTGGAATGGAACCAGTAACCTTTTGGTTCATAGGCCGGCACTCAATCCACTGAGCCACACCAGCCAGGGCAGCAATTGGTAATTTTTAATGTCATTCCATATTTTAAACTGGATGCTTAAAAGTAGGACATTATCATGAGGATAAAGAAGGAGGGATAATTAAACCAACTTTATTCTTAGACTGCTGTGACTGGGGAAGTCATAAGGTAGAGGTTTGTCACTGTCCTAAACATGACATAGGTGACAAGCACTAGATTGGAAGTCAGATGGCTCAGCTTCTTTAATCACCAACTTTGTGGATGACAACAAGCTAGGTAACCTTCTTTTAAAGGACCTATACCTTCCTGAGAAATAGTATGAGAAAAATATACTCTCAAACAAAGTGGCATGCAAATACAGAATGTATTATTATTTTTTTTAAATGAAATTACCCTCTTTTAGTGCAGAACTCTTAAAAGAAAGAATCATGGGCAACAGTTATATGTATGAAAGAATTTTAACATTAGTAGGTCTTTCAAATTGTGCTCTATTTGCTTTAGAGTGGAAGTAAAATATAAGCGTGGTGATATAATTGATGGCTCATCAGTTAGGTTTTCAGGCCAGAAAACAAAGGCTCTCAGAATCATTAAGTATATCAGAGCCAAAGAAATCACTAACGTTACAAAACTTGCCTTAAAGACTGCATCATCTCTTCTATGACAGAGTGATTCCAATACAAATCAAACAATCACTTAATTTATGCTATAGCCACTGAAATATTGTGATTTGAGTAAAAGAGAGAGCCTCTTTCCTGAAGTCTGGAACTTTGCTCTCCCTTCCTTCTTGCCAAGTGTGAAAGTCTAATCAGAGAACTAGTGTTGAGGACACTGAATTGTACTCAAGGGCATCAATGAAAGGACCCTATTTTGGACCTCTTAAGCCTTTCTCCCAGACGTTGCAGTCATAGGGAAACAGGTATTAAGTTTAGTGCCTATGGCTTAAATCCAATTGTGGTATGAAGATATTTCAGGAACTCCATTATGTACTAGCATGAAGGGTAATGAATGTTTCTGAATTTTTATAGTTCTTTGCTACTGGATAACAGTCGAGAAATAATGGATATTTAAGATGAATCAAAGTCATCCTGCTGGAGATACTAATAAATGCCTAATAAGGAATCATGTATATAAGATAACTGTTGACTTATGAGAAGCTGAAGAAAGCAGCTAGAATATTTAAAGGCAGAAGTCATGGAATTATTAGTGATAAGATCCTGTTAGAGAAATGTACGTGCATTAGAAAATGAGGTTGGACAAGTCAATTTAGCCCCTATCATTCCTTTTTAGAAGCAGTAAGTCAAATTCAGAGAAGAGATATACTAGGTCTTTTAAACTGTGCTCTATTTGCTTTAGAGTGGAAGTAAAACACAAATGTGATGATATAACTGATGGTTCATCCATTATAATTATGTTTCATAAATTCCTTAAAGATATCTTCCTTAAAAAGATATCTGGGCATGGAGCCTAAGTGATTCAGTGGGCACAGAAGAATCTAGCTGAGATGTTAGAAAGGGTAAGAATATGGTACAGTTGATGCTTTATCTGTACCTAAATGACTGGGGCATTCTAATTTCCTCTAGGCAATCTAGATATGTTCACAGTACTAACTTTTGAAGATTAGTTATCTTCAACTCTGAGCTACTCAACAGAACACAATATGCTGATGAATATTGTGGGGGAACGCTGATTCTCTAGTGCAGGGGTGTCAAACTCATTTTCAGGAAGGACCACATCAGCCTCTCGGTTGCCTTCAAAGGGCTGAATGTAATTTTAGGACTGTATAAATGTAACTACTCCTTGTCAGTTAAGCAAGAGCATGGTGCTGATGCCAGGTAGAAACAAGGTGCCAGGCTTGATAAAATGAGGTGGAGAGACTGATTTGGCCCGAGGGCCTTGTGTTTGCCACCTGTGCTCTAGTATATTGGTTTCCACAAGGAAGAGACAGAGAGAGAGCACAAGCTCTCCAGTGTCTCTTTTTGTAAGGGAACTAATCCCATCACGAGGGTCCTACTCTCCTGATCTCATATAAACCTCATTATCTCCCTAAGACCCCATCTCAAATACCATCGTATTGGAGGGGATACAATTTAGCACCAAGTTTTATGAAAATAAAAGATAACTTGGTAATTCTTGGTTTGAGAACAGAAATAAAATGTGAATTCTGCATTTGTTATGATGAAGATGTAAACATGCTACATTATTACTGAGAACAGACGACTTGGTTGCCATGACTGACTAGTGGAAACGAAAAGGAAAATGAGGTCCTGGCAGGGAGAGTCAGTTGAGTGGAATGTCATCACATATACCAAAAGGTTGCAGGTTCAATTTCCAGTCGGGGCACATACCTAAGTTGTGGGTTCAACTCCAAGTTGGGGAGTGTACAGGAGGCAACCACTCAATGTTTCTCTCTCTCTCCTCTCTAAAATCAATAAACCTATCCTCAGCTGAGAATTTTTTTAAAAAGGAAAAGGAGGAATGACTTCTCTTCCTATAGCCTTATGTTAATTAGTTAAAGCAGCATTTTAGAGAGGGAAGAGGAAAATGTCTTCCTAAGACAACTTCAATAATATTTAAGGAATACCATATTTTGCTGTGCATAATAAATACTTTTTGCCCAAATTTTTGAGGGAAAAATAAGGAAACACATTACAACATGGGTAGTACTAATTCTGTATCTATATAAATGTTTTCAATTCTTTTAGTTAGGCTTATGTTTACTCATTAAAAGTGTAACTCTACAAAGTAATAATGATGTCTATATGCAAAACAATACCTTGGAATACAAGAATCAGTTTTGTTTCTAAATATAAATAAAAAAATTGAACTAAAAAATTAAAATAAAAAATGTTTTCCTGGGAGTTTGCGTCAAAAATGTGGATGCGCATTATACATCAGAGCATACTATACACAGCAAAATACAATAAGTAGGGAAGTGACATATATTTGGCCTAGTCACAGGCAATAAACTCTTTTAGTTTTTGTTTATCTGGGGAAGTCTTAATTTTACCTTCACTTTTGGAGGAAAGATTTGCTGGATATAAAATTCTTAGTTGACTGCTCCCCTCCCCACCCCAATACTTTGAATATGTCATTCCATTCCCTTCTGGCTGAGGAGATTTCTGCTGAGAAATCTGATTAGTATCTTCTGAGAGTACCCTTGCACTTGAAGAATTGCTTTTCTTTTGCTGCTTTAAAGACTCTTTGTGACTTTTGACAGCTTGACTATGTCTTAGAATAAACCTCTTTGGATTAATTCTAGTTTGAATTTTTTAAGCTTCATGAATTTGTATTTCTGTTTCTTTCTTCAAATTTGAGAACTTTTCAGCCATTACTTCTTCAAAAAGGCTCCCTGCCGCTTTCTCTCTTAGTCTCCATAATGCACTGTGAAATTACAGGATATTATACATATAGATCTCTGCACCAGACACAGAACTCCTAAAACTCTTTTATATAGGGTTCTAATATTTGGCCTTTGACGCTTAATTTACGACAAAGATCACCTAAAATGTAATTTTCTAAGTGACAGGAGCATCTGGCAGAGCTCCTAAATCCCTTGGATTTCCTGGGTGATAGGAGCATCTTTTGTTCTAATGAGGTAACTCTTGGTGGAAGCCAGGATAGGGGTGTTTACCAGAAAGACCAAGCCATGATTAGAAGATTGGTGCTTTCAGGACTACCCCCGATTCTCTGGAGAGAGAAGAGAAGTGGACATTGAGTTAACTGATGCCTCCATGATGAAACCTCCATAAAAATCCCAAAAGTATGAAGTTCGGGGAGTTTCCAGGTTAGCAAATACATCAACATGTTAGGAGGATGGCAGACCTCAGCTTCATGGGGACAAAAGCTCCTGTTTTCAGGACCTTTCCAGACTATACACCCTGTGTATCTCTCCATCTGCCTGATCATCGTTATCCTTTAAAATATCCTTTGTAATAAATCAGCAATACATGTTACCCCCACTATCTAAAGTAGAGCATTCCTAAGAAAATATTAGTAGGCCAAAATGGAGTAAAGTTGAGTATCCCCTATTTACCAATAGTTTGTATTACACAACTTTGCTTTTACAAAAGACCAACATTAGTACAACAACATTTTTCATCAAAGCAAAAATCCTTTATATATTTCTTTCCGTTAACAAAAACAGGCACTAATGTAGGGTCTCAGAAAAGTGAAGTAGCTTAACACAAACTTTCAGAAGGTAGGGTGATACCTCTAACAAGTAAAATGTTTTCCTAGGTTCTGTGAACCACTCTAGTAAATTATTTAAACCAGAGTGAGTATCTTGGGAACCTCCCATTCATAGCCTAGTTAGACAGAAGTTGTGAGTTACCTCGTTACCCACTTTTATGGAATTGAAATGTAGGACACCCGGCTGTCAGAGACTTGGTAAGTGCAGGAAAAAAATCTCCACATCCGATGTCAGAGGCATTGTATGAGCAGAACACAGTTCTTTTTTCTTAGACATGCATATACTGATCTGCTCCCATAAGTCCCTTAGGGTCTCCTAATTCTTTTTTCTTTTTGCTCCTCTGACTTGACAATTTCAAATGGCCTGTCTTTAAGTCTGTCAATTCTTTCTTCTGTTTGATCCAGTCCACTGTTGACCTCACCTGGTAAATTTTTCACAACCGTTACTGTATACTTCAGCTTCAGAATTTGTTTTTTTAATACAGTTTCTATGATTTTGTTAATATTCTCATTTTGTTCATACACAATTTTCCTGATTTCATTTAATTGTCTGTGTTCCTTTTTAGCTCATTGAGCATCTTTACGGTAATTATTTTAAATTCTTTCCAGGTAACTTATGGTGCTCCCTTTCCTTAGGGCCAGTTTCTGAAAATTTATTTTGTTCCTTTGATTGGGCTATGTTTTCCCTTTTATTTGTATGCAGTATTTTCTGTTTAAATTGGGCATTTGAGAATACAGTCAACTCTGTTATTCTTTATGGATTAGTTTTATACAGAGAAGATCTTCACCCATCAATCCAGCTACAGAATTTTGGGATCCTCACACACCTTTTCTGCTGATCTGTCTCCTCTGGGCTTGTATGTGTAATTTCAGAGCTCAAGAGGTTTGCCTGTTTCTACTCAGAAGCTCCACTGGTGTATATCTGGAGTATTGCAGTCTCCGGTACTGTAGCAAGACTTAGGGCTTGCCTTTGTTCTCAACAGGCCCCCAGGCATTCAAGGGTGCTTGCCACCTTCCTTGTCAGCGTTCCAAGAATTAGGCAAAACAAAAAACAGTCCCTTGTGTAGTACTGCAAAAAGTCAGAATGCTGGTTACACATTTCATCCTTTTTTTCCCACCTGAAGGAGAAGCCGTAAATTCCAAACTTTCTCTTGATCATGCCTGTGCTGTGCTATGATGTGCTTGTTCTGTGCTGTGCCAGGAGTAGGAGGAGGTATAGAAGGTAAGGGCAATGGGCTGTCCTACCTACTATAATGACCTTCTTTTCTTGCCCTTGCCCTTGCACTTGCATGGGGTGCTGTATTCTCTCAACTGGTTTCTGAAGTTTTCACAATCTGGTATATATACCACTGTTAAATCAGTGTCTCCATGGGAAACAAATGGCCTGGAGCTTCCTATTCCACCATCTTGCTGATGTTACTTTGGTTGACATGTTTTGAAAGTTTCTTTGTGTAATGAAACACACTATAAATAAATATAATACAGAAAATATAATAGCTGACATGTATAATAACTGATAAAAGCTTTTAATCTTTGGAGAAACTAAGCTATTTTTTATTTATTTTCAGCAAATTCCAATTTAACTTTAAAAGTTTCTAAGAGTTTTCAATGTAAAGACACAGAATTTCTCCTCTGTTTAAAAAAAATTATTTTTCAATTACATTTTGCATTCAATATTATTTTGTATTAGTTTCAGGTGTACAGCATAGTAGTTAGATAATCATATACTTTACAAAGTGGTCCCCTGATATTTCAAGTATCATACATAATTATTACAATATTATTGACTGTATTCCCTATGCTGTACTTTATATCTCTGTGAGTATTTTGTGACTACCAATTTGTAGTTGTTAATCTCTTCACCTTTTTCACCAAGCCCTCTAATCCCCTCTCCCCTCTTGCAAACATAAGTGTGTTTTCTGTATCTATGAGTCTGATTCTATTTTGTTTGTTTATTTTGTTCTTTAGATTATACATTTAAATGAAATCATGTCTGACTTATTTCACTTAGCACAATACTCTTTAGGACCATCCATACTGTTGCAAATGGTAAGCTTTCATTCCTTTTTATGGCCAAGTAATATTCCATTGTGTGTATGTACCACCACTATAATCCACTAATCTATTGATGGCACTTGGGTTGCTTCCATATTTTAGGCATTGTAAATAACATTGCCATGAACATAGGGGTATCTTATTTTTTCCAATTAGTGTTTTGGGTTTCTTCCTCTCCTCCATTTTCACTGTACATCATTATACAACAAAGTCTTGGTTTTTCAATTCAATATAATTATTGGAAATTATATCAAGTACCTTATATATTGCAGGAAGT
Source organism: Anoura caudifer (assembly GCA_004027475.1). Lineage (NCBI taxonomy): Eukaryota > Metazoa > Chordata > Mammalia > Chiroptera > Phyllostomidae > Anoura > Anoura caudifer. The sequence goes on from PVKU01001608.1 coordinate 185,755, forward strand.
AGTGATTATAATGTTTAAAAAAGTTAATCCTTACAGAGAAAGATGGAGCTATGAACTAAGTTCATAAACTTATGTACCTACAGTTCATTTATATATTATTAATTTGGTAGAACAAAACTGTCCAAGCCAACAATTATGAGTATACTAAAAGACTATTAAACCCTTGGCACCAAACCCCAATAACTTACATTATCCCTAAATAGCAACACATTGTAAAATGATTTGATTTTCTACAGATATTTCTAAACAATGCATTATATTCATCAACGTGAATTACAGATATATCCAATGTGACCAGAAATACTATAAGTGCTTATAAAGATTATTTCTGAATTCATTTTACATAAATGGATTTGGAATACAAAAAGAAAATTTCTAACAAGTATATTGTAAATATAGAAAAAACTTTATTTTAAAGAGCTATCCTTAGAATTTAGTATAAAAACTATCTACACTTTCCATTAGCTTGTAATGTTGTTGCTTATCTCTAACATTTACTATGTTGACTGCTCACAGTGGGTGATAAACCAATTATTTTTGTAAATTAAAATGAAAAATATAAATGTTAAAAAATCATGCAACGCTAAATTTGACTAACCATAAAATTAAAGAATATATAATACACCATTTTCTCTGACAAATATTTTTTAAATGTTTAAGAATAAGCCATGACATTGATACAACTATGATCAGAAATATCGCAACATATTCTGCATCCATAAATTTATGTGAAACAGATACAATATGAACTGGAAGTCAAAACTGATGTCTAATCCTGGAGTTCACCAAATCTTTAACTTCTTAATTTGTTTATATATACGAAATAGTGTAAATGAAAACAGAATAAGTTGAAGATACTATATTTTAATTTTCATCAAATTATCTGCTTTCAGATAAGAGACCATGACTCTCCTTAATGTACATTAAAAATACTATATAAATATATTGATAGAAAGATTTAAGAAAGGAGAATTTATACTCTCTCGGAGAATACCTATAGAAGAATACTTTTATGAAGAGAATACCTCAAAAAAGTCTGCTTAACTGAGGTGAAACAGCTAAATACACTATAACGGATCATCTTCAAGAAGAGCACTGCCTGCAATTACACACAAAAATGCATATGAAAATTAGCACTTACCAAAAGACTGTAAAATTGCTTAATCAGAACAGATACAACTCTCAGCAAACGCATGCAGATAGGAAAATATGGTTTTTCAACTGGTGCTGGAGAAGATGAAGTGTTGGAACCTTGTCTAAACTTTATATTTGGAGAAAAGAGCTTTATCACAAGAGGGCATACTCTTTCTTTCAAGAGGAAGCTAAATTCCTGGTGCTATTTGCAAAGATTAAAAAAAAAGAAGAAAAAAGTAATTAACTTAGTTTGTACTTAATGCTAAAACAGTTTCACTATTAAAGAACACTTCTTAATAATCTGTTGTGTTAAGCTTTATTATACGTTTATTTTATTTTATTTTTTATTATTTACAAGCAATTCTGAAATTAGCATTGCTGTTTAAAAGTGCAAGATAAAAATGACAATCAATATTTCAATAGGTTTTTTTTTAAGAATCTAAATTAAAACAAACATTTAATGACTTTGGTTTTAGTGATGCTTGTTGCTAGGAATTTCAATTTTGGCAGGACATTAATGATTAAAAAATAAAGAACAGAAGAAAGAAAATAGATTACATGAACTGAGATAAAGCTTTTAAAATAGGCAGCTGAGAGAAACCTTGATTAATAAAGTAAATATAAAAAGTTATACAATTTATTGATTCTTTTATGCAAAAGTAATTATATTCATGCATGGATGCATTAATTAACATAGTACTTTTTTCTACTTAGACTGCTTAAACAGAACACAATAAGCTGATAAAAAATACAATTTTTTTTTTAATCTAAAAAAATATTGCGAAGACTTCATACGTTTTACTTATACTCATGGTATGGTACACAGAAAACCTCCCTTAACCTGTTAATTCCCTATGTAAGTAATCCCATTTTACTGACAATATAAGGCTCAGTCAACATTTAATGTCTAACCTCAAAAGCATATTATTTTGTTGTTTTAATCATTCAAATGTTGAGGCTAAGAACAAAGACACAATCATAAATATCATTCAATCTAATCTTTTAATCTTATGAAAAAAGAGTAAGGCACAGAACAGAACCACAAAATTTTCTGCTGAAGAATCAAAAAAATCTTTGTCTGGTGTAGCTCACTGGATTGAGCACAGGCCCGCAAACCAAAGGGTCACCAGTAGGATTCCCAGTAAGGGCACATGCGTGCCTGGGTTGTGGGTCAGGTACCCACCAGAGGGAGTGTGAGAGACAACCACACTGATGTTTCTCTCCCTCTCTTTCTCCTTTCCTTCCCCTCTCTCTAAAAATAAATAAATCTATTAAAGAAATCACAAAATTTTTAATGTATCTTAAAAAATCAGATTCATTCGAGGAAACGATCAGAGGAAAAAATCAGATTGATCTGAGGAAAAAATATGGATAGAAAGATAAAAAGCCTTGTATAATTTTCCTTCCTAAAGAAAAATTAAGTTAGTCACTTTTAATTCCAAATTAATTCCTTCCAGACTTTTATATTCATTTTAATGTACTTTCTAATTCTTTCCACCCAAAATGGAATCTTAAGAATTGATTTGAAATTCTATGCTCATATCTAAGTTAGTTTGACTACCAAAATTAACGGCATAATGAAGGTCATTTTCACACTTTACTAAATAATTTTATGTATTGGTTAATTTATGAATATTACAGACAACTCTTAAAGTCTTATCTATTCACTTTTATCCCTCACCATTCAAATGAGTACAACTGATTTTCTCTGTAGTCACCATGAACCACCCCAACTCTATTGAAATTATTCTCATTATATTCATCATGATATCTGTGGACCAAGCAAACCTTGTCTTTTCAGTCTTCATCTTACCAGAATCTCCCCAAAGCACCTGATTTAACTGATTACTTGGTTCATCTTGAAGCTTTCTTTGCCTTTGTGTTTCATATGTCTCACTGTCTCAGATGCACTCATGTCTTTTTGGCCTCATGTTCTTAGTCTTTTTTATGTTCTTATCCTTTTATGCCTAACCATTTAAAAGTGAGATTCCTCAGAGCTCCAGAGTAGCAGGCCCTGGCTTCCTAGTCTATGCCATCAACATGGGTAATCTTATTCACTCCCATGTCTTCAATTAACTACTATAAGCCACTGACATTTAAATTTACAATATAACTTCAGCCCAAAACCTTACTCTGAGCTCAAGATGCATAAATTCAACTAACATATTGCAGTATCTCTTTCTGAAGTATGAGTGTGTTTAAAACTGAATAATTTATGCTTTGTAATGAAAACTTTACCCACAGATTCATTCCATCTTAGCAAGCAATTCACTGCTTAAGCCAGAAAGCTAGAAGTCATATTTGACTCATAAAGTATAGTAAGTTATATAATTCTCTGATTTTTATCTTGAAGATGGCAAAAAACTTGCTTTTTCCTCACCTACCACATTTCATTGATTTACTCAGCAATTACTGGCTTACTGCTTAATATGTAACAAAAACTGTGCTAAGGAAAGGGGTTCAGGGTTAAGTTTAATTTTGTCCCTGTCCTTATTGAGTTCATTTTCTAGACACAGATCCTTTTTCAGGGTCACTGCTCTGGGGTATACTTTTCCTATTCTACATATTTCTCCGAGATGACTACTCTTCATCCTTCAGGTAAAAGCTTCATATGTTGACTCATCACCAACTCCCCACCAGGTTTGGTACCTATGTTAGTCATTCCCACAGCACTTTTTATACTTGCCCCTCACAGCACTCATCACATTTTATCATTCAGTTAACATTTTCCTACAAATTAGACTTTTAATCACCACAGAGCCAAAATTTTATCTGTCATTTAATCTCTGTACCCTTGGCACAGAACACATAGACCAGCATACTCTATCTAAGTGTTTGATAAATTCTGGTTGAATGGAGTAAATGATGTGTGAAAGAAAAGAAATATTTCTCTCTCAATGAAAACTTTGTAAGGGTAAATTCTAGGATCTTACACAGAATAATTCTTCCCCCCACCCCCTGCATTACAACAGGAAGAATAAAATAGAATTAAGAATTGTGTGGGCACAATAAATCTGAAATGTAAAACAGTTTCAGTTTTTCAAATCTTTTCCTACAAAATCAGAAAACACAATCCCAAGTAGAGAAATTTCTAATTAGATTCATTTACCAACACATTCATTCATTCACATATTTATCAAAGACCTGCCATATGCCAGGCACTGTTATAGGCATCTGTAAAACAGAGAACTAAGTTCCTGCCTCATACACCTTACTTTCCTATAGAGAAAGAGAAAAATTAAACTAATGTACAAATACACATATGTCAGAGGTAAGAGTGCTGAAAAGAAAAATAAAGAGGAGTGAGAAAGATAAGGATGTAGGCATGAATAAAAAGTTGTCATTTTATACAAAGTGGTTGGGGAAGTTTTGTCTGATAAGTTGACCACTGAGCAAAGACCTCAAAAAAGTAAGAGAACAAGCCATATGGGAGAAAAGCATTCCAGACCCAGAAAACAGTACAAAGGCCTGAAGCAGGAGTCCACCTGGGTCACTTAAGAAACAGCAAGAATCAGAGTGCTTTTAAAAAGTAATGGCATAGGGACAACTGAAAAAAGAAAGATAAGAATTTTGGAGACTGATCATTAAAGGTTCCATACAGCATTATTAGGACTTCCTCTTTTACTCTGGGCAAAAATGACATTTACAGAAACAAGTTTACAAAAGACTAAAGAGATCTGACTTGTTTTAAAAGACTATTATAGATGTGGTATGATAAGCAACTACAACAGAATAGGGCTAGCACAAGTGCAAAGCGACCAGTTAGTAAGTTAATGCAATAATTTAGGTAGTCTGTGAAAAAAATTAAAGATTAATTTTGTTGCAAGATACAAGTAGCTTACTTGTAAAAAGACTTGTGGAAAATCATTCAGGACTGACTCAAGTAATTCAAGGCCAAATGTCCGAGTCATTTCTGTCATGCCTACTAGCCAGTAAGGAGCATCAGCATTAACCAACTGACAAAGGTCCTGGGAAAATAAGTCAAATAATAAATAATAAATAAAGAATACATTCATATGCTGGAATGAAAGATGCTTTTCCAAACCTATAGTTCATAAAATTTTTAAATGTTATTTCTTCTTATACAGTTGTTTTTACTCTTTAGAAACAAAAGCATTGGTAATTCAAATTTCAGCAAATTGGATTATATAAGAAAACTTTTAAAGAATCACATAACTATCAACAGTATAGTACAAAGAAAAATAAATCATTTAACTATTGACAATATATAGAGTATACACATAAATGAAGTACAACTATTGACAATATATATAAAGTACAAAGACAAATGGTTAATTTAATGTTCATTTAACAAAAATCCACTTTACATGACCTTTGATCAAAATCAATAAAACGTTCAGTACAGATGAATTTTATTTTACTTAAAAGATTTATTCATGACAAGTAATGCAAAAATCAGGTATTTGTATATCAAATTATATTAAGTAGACCACTTATTACTTTAATTTTCCTATTAAATAAATTATTTTATAAGACTAGTGATCTTCAATTTACCTATTTGCTAGTTGCATATTTAATTTTATTTCCTTAAAGTGAACTATAACATTTTATTATGCTAATTACCTATATAAATATTCTTTAAAGTTTTAGAACTTTTTGAAATAGTACTTTTGACACTTTAAAATTTGACCATTTTAAAAATTTACACTTAAAAAAATAAATCAGACATGTAAAATCCCAAAATAAAAATTCAAAATTATATTCTATAATGAAAATTATTTTTATTAACTGAAATACCTGGAAAAGCATATATGCATCTTTAGCACAAGGTTTGAGGGTACTGACAGATCTTCTGTTACTATTTGCTTGGACCAGTACTGGTTGTTCTATAATATCTGCAATCAAAATAAGATAGGTTTTAGGGCTTTATAGTGAGCTTTAATAAATTGATTACTGCATCCCATTTAAAAGGTATGTTTAAAAGAGAAATGTATACTTTAATTAAAAGTTCAGAACTATACCTCCAAAATGCAAAAAAATGCTAATCTATTTTTATACAAAATGTCATAAAAATCACTGTTTTACTACCTTACATTCATTTTAATAAGTTTAGTATCTTTATCCATACATTTGATTTTCCCATTCTCCCATTGTGCAGCCCCTTAATTCATAGACTTGAAATTCACACGATCATTAAATGTGCCTTTAAATATCAAATACATAAAAGTTTATAACCATAGTTAACACCTATATCATCTTTATAATCTTCACAAGAATTAAATGCTTGGTCTGTCCCAATTACTATGGCAGTTTTAGGTATTAACTAGTTAAGAGTCAGTTTGCTTCCCAACTCAGCATTTCTTTGAATACTAATAAAATATCATTCACTATAAATTATGACAAGCAGTTTTGAATAATTGCTGACCAAATAACTACTTGAAAGTATGTTCTATCTTCTTAGAAAGCATTAAATGAGATAGTCATCTTTTTTAAATTTTATTTTAATTGCTCTTGTACAGTTTTCTGTCTTTTACTCCCATCCCAGCTCACCGTCCCAGCCCAGCCTTCCCTCCATCTTTAGTGACAGATGAAACTACCAATCTAGAAATTATATTGAGATTATGAATATATATGACATTCACACTGGTGAATCGCCCTGTTCTATCCCTGAAGTTTAATTTCCTAGTATTTCAAACTGCTAGAATTCCAACTGTATTTCCTATAGTAAAAATGCAGAAAAATCAAAATATCAAAGGCAGTGGAAATATTCTAATAAACCAACAGATTGAGAATACCTGGAACTAAATGTGAAAAAAATTCAACCAATGGTTAATTTTAGAAGAAGTGAAGTAATTATTAGAATAGGCAGTATTACCAATACTTAACTAGTACTCCAACTTTACCGGTATTAACAAAAAAAAAATTAAATAAAATGAAATACTCCATGATATCAAGAGTTTAAGAAAAAAAAATATGTAAAGAGAAAAGTAGTTTAATCTTTTATTTCCTGACTACATAAAGCAGAAAAATTGTTCATAATGGTAGTACCTTATGATCTTTCAACTAATCATTAAAAAATCAGCTTTTCATCTAATAAGGATAATAAATGAAAAAAATCATAATTTCTTTAGCTAAAAGTCACCAAATTACAAAAGCTGTAATAAAAAGTTTATCTGTCAGCTCTTTGAAAGGACATGTTTCTAAAGTTTTAGGAAATATTTTAAATTACATAAAAAGATGATAAAAATCACAAAAATATTTGATGAAAATAGAAAATGATTAATCTTCACATTATATAAATATTCTGTATTAATACATATTAACAGGCAGACAAAAAGTCACATGAGGAAGCCCACTCTTGTGATTTACACTAAAATAAATAATTCAAATGGAAAAAATATATATAAGAAGTCACTAAATACTAATATGTCAAATACAATGTAAGTATATACTAGGAAACTAGTTTTTTAAATTATAGAATAACAACAAAAATAAAAGTAATATGAAAAATATGTATAATGTAATGTTTGCCTAAAAATACATATGATGTTATGTTTGGTATAAAATGTGAAATTATCTTTATTATGAAATCATGCATATATTAGAAATATAAATGAAAATAAAGAGCTGATTTCTGAGGTGACAAAATTATGGGAGATGTATTTTTTAAATTTCTATTATCAATATAATAATCTTGCTAAAATAAATACTTTTTAAAGTATTCTCATTTTTAGGTAGCCTAAGTCCACAGGAAAAAAGCTGAAAACCAGTAAAAGAGAAATCATGGATATAAAAATCACCCACTGTGAAAAGAAAACAACTTTTGTCACTTTACCTCTATGTCGTTCATCTTCAGCAACCATCCTCTCAAAAACAACAGTAACAACTTGTCGCACTGTAGCAGCAGCTGTATTATTGGTAATGTTATCTTTTGTGAAGTGTAGTCGAAAACAAAGAACAATTGCCTAAAAAAAAAAATTTCATTTAATGTGAAATAAGACAGAAGAACATGACTACTATATTTTATCTGATGTAACTCAAAATTAAATAATTTATGTTCAGCTATCTTAGTCACAGATAGTAAAAGTCCTACCCTTTCAAACAATAAAATCACAAAAACCCTTCTATTATTTTTGAAACATTTATTTATTTGCTTGGTTTTTGTTTGTTTTTTTTAAATAGAAGGGAAGGAAGGGAGAATGAAAGGGAGAGAACCATCAATATGTGGTCGCAGTCGCTCCCAACTGGGGACTCGGCTCGCAACCCAGACATATATATGCCCTAACTGGGAACTGAACTGGCGACCCCTTGGTTTGCAGGCCAGCACTCAATCCACTGAGCCACACCAGCCAGGGCAGCCTTCTATTTTGAAATAGTTCAAACTCTTAATAAATACAGAGCCACATAAGGTTAGCTAAGGTTATGTGAAATACATCATTTACAATTTGGTTCTTTTAACATTTATATAATAACATGCTGTGCTATATTACCCCAGAATGACTTGTTTTGCAAATAACAAGTATTCAAAGTTTCTTATATCACTAAATCATCTGGAGAAATACTATATAGACTTGTTAAGCATATAAACAGATAAAACTATAATTTTTAAAAGCAGTCATTCTTCTTAAAATCAACTTCATTAAAGTATAACAATGAACAATATCTCTTCTAAAATTAATATTTGATGAGTTCTGACCGTTTATTCACCCCTGAAACTACTGCCACAATTGAGATATGAGACATTTCCCTCACCCTGACAGCTGCCTTGTGTTCTTTTATAGTCCATGTTTATCACTTTTACAGGCCATTTTTCCTCTGCTCTTGGCCCCAGACAATGCACCCATCTGCTTTTTTCACTACAGATCAGCTGGCATTTTCTATAAATAGAATCATTCAATATGTACTCTTTTGTGTCTTGTTTCTTTCACTTGTAATACTTGTGATATTCGTACATATTGTCCTTTGTATCAGTAGTTTGTACTTTTTATTCTTGAGTAGTATTCCATGGCATGGGTTTATACGTTCTTGCTTATCCATTCACCTGCTGACTGACACTTGAGATGTATCCATTTTATGGCTATTGTGAATAAAACTGCTATGAACCTTCATATACAAATCTGTGAAGATAATAAGTCTTTCTATTTACCTTGGTTAAATAATTACCTAGTAGTGAAATGGCTGAATTATATAGTAAGTATAGGTTAAACTTTTAAAGAAACATCTAGTTTTCCAAAATGGCTTTATAATTTTATATTCCCTCCAGCAGTATGTGTGAGTTCAGAACTATTCTACATCCTGAACATTTGATATGGTCAGTCTTTTAAAATTTTAGCTATTCTAATGAATGTGTAATGATATTTACTTATGGTTTTAATTTGCTTTTCCCTGACACATATTGCTGCTGAGCCAATTTACATCTATTCTTTAGCCATTTGAATATCTTATATTGTGAAGTGTCTGTTGAAATCATTTGCCCATTTTTACTGGGTCTACAGATGAGTTGTAAGAATTTTTTATAAACTCTAGATAAAACTCTTTTGGCAGACATTTTTAAGTATTTTCCTCCATTCTGTGATTTCTTTTATGATTCATAGATTTTTTGCTCTACCTAAGAAATGTCTGTCTACCCATGGTAGTTTACTCTATGTATTCTTCTACATGTTTCACAGTAAAAGAAACATTTTTGAATAAAACATGATAGTTTAAATTCTATACCTATATTAATTATATTAAAAGCTTTTAAGGAAACAGCCTATCACTACCACTCTTTAAATTCCAAATGTACGGAAGCTTTCATATTACTCAATTTTGTATTATTTCTTTATCCTTCATTTTTTTATTCCAAAATATTACATTTCCAAATTAACGAACATACTAAAACTAATGTCTATATTTCTTTATAAAACTATAATCAGCCCTGGCTGGTGTAGCTCAGTGGATTGAGCACGGGCCTGTGAACCAAGGGATCACGGTTCAATTCCCAGTCAGGGCACATGCCTGGGTTTCGGGCCAGTTCCCGACAGGGGACACACGAGAGGCAACCATACATTGATGTTTCTCTCCCTCTCTCCCTCTCTCCTTCCCTTCCCCTCTAAAGATAAATAAATAAGATGTTTTAAAAAAAATAAAATAAAACTATAATCAGTTCTTACTACTTTGGTAGGTCAAATAATAACCTTTTATAAAATTTTTAAAAATTACATATCTCTCAGAACAATAATCTGACAGCTACAAATGAAGAGGAACTACATACAACAAAATTATATACAGAGTATGGCAAAAGTAGGTTTACAGTTATTTGTATGGCAAATAATACAGTAATTAATAAATAATAACACAAAAATAAACTTTTTCACATACAACTACAAACCTACTTTTGTCCAACCCTCTTTAAAAAATACATATTTTATAGAGCAGGTATGAGTGTAAAAGAATAAGCTATTTGTAACTAAATAAAATTTCATTGTGACCTAAGGACATCAAAAAATAACTAGAAAAGACATACTCTCTAGTGATTGTATATATAACCTAATCTGACAGTATGCTTTTCTACTTGGTAAGCCATGCATTCTTAAAGGCATGCTAATTATAATAGAACTATGAGTAAAAGTTCAACAAATTCCTTAAACAATAAACCATTACTTGAAGACTGTTCTTTATATTACTCTCTGTACTTTCTCTTCTTTAGATATATTTAATAATTTTCAAAAAGTTTTTAATGAATAAAACAAATAATAGACTAGCAATTATATATTCCAAAGGAGGTGGGAATAGTAAGAAATGAGAAATACCTATCATACATGCAGCATTATGTAGTATAAATGCCAAAAGGACATATTCCAGCTACTTAATGGACAGGTTTAAACTACCTGGCTTACATATCATATATATGTGAAATTATTTTTAAAAAGGCAAAGGGAGCCCTGACCAATGTGGTATCATTCTGCAAAGCAGGCACATGCCTGGATTGCAGGTATGGCCCCTGGTCAGGGTGCACTGCAAGAGGCAACCAATTGATGTTTCTCTCTCCCTCTCCATGTCTCTCCCTTCCCCTCTCTCTAAAAATAAATAAACATTTTAAAAAGGGGGAAGAGGGATAAGGGAGAGCTATCAGAGAAAATACTGAAGGCAGTTGTGGACAACACTGATACCTCAAAACATGTTTTTTCCCGTTACTTTCCTCTTTTTCTATTCTTATTCCTCTACTACTTTTCTTTTCCATTTCCCACTTATAACTAACCCTGTCATCTACACTCAAAGGGCTTTGCTTTATCACCGTTCCCCGATTTCAACTCTAATCTGAGGAAAATGAGGCACTGACAGTTTTTAACCTGCAATATCCTTTATCATAATAACTACAGGGAAGTTGTCTTTGGTTCAAATTAGGCTTTTGTCTTTCTGCCAGCTTATTCAAGTACTGTCTCAAAGCACTTATGAACTTGGTCACACAGGACTCCTACCTTAGAGAGGGCCTCATCATGAACCACTGTATTGGTTGTTAAAAGAACAAGAACTGTTTGAAGTAGCTTAAGTTCTTCAAGACTATTTTCCATTAGCTGCCAAAGCATGTTAATTATATTTCCAGCTGCAGTCTGTAAAATAATTATTTAATTACTGTCAACAAATAAAATGTAAGTGCTTAAGTCCCTAATTAGAAAAGGTATACATATATTACCTTACCTGGAGAGAATTTCTTAATCATAGTAACAAAGCCCATGTTTCTATATATACAGATCCAAACACGTCTCTCAACTAATTTGAGACAAAACCAATTAAATTTCTTCTCAAAAAATGAATTTCTTTAAGATACAATGTACCTCTTGAACATTTGCAAATAACAGAATGAAATCCTGAAATACCTAGTCAAAATCAAAACTCATGTCTACAATAATTCATTTGTACACAACTATGGACATATGCAAATTACCTATGTGTCTGCTACAGCTTTCTTATTTTTATTTCATCTACAATATGTTATGAAAAAAACCTGCATCTTAATTAACAACATACTTACAATCTCAATTAAACCTAACAATGTTTGGAATGCTACACTAAAAACAAAAGAATTTACCACTTTATTAAAGTAACTTATGGAGTACAAAGTTAAGGGTAACAGCATTACATTTAAAAACAGGATGCCAATTCATAATGACAAAATGTTTTTCCTTGTTTACCATAAGATTAGATACAACAATATACTTAATTAATGAACAACAAATATCACTGCAGATAACCTAGAAAACAGTCATGATTTTCCTTCCTACCTTTAAAGTTTTTTATGCCTTGTATTCTCTGCAATGATATTGAAAATTTGCTTGTTCCCAAAATTATCTATGTTACTGAACTGTGACTACTTATAAATGATTTGGAAAAAATGCACTTCATCTTTTTATTTGTAAGTGCTTAATAATGAAATAATTTGCTAATCTTTTAAAATTAAGCCACATCCTTCAAACACATTGCTAGTCATAAAACTGTTTTACATTAAATATCAGGTATGTTTCATTCTCCCCTATAAAAATTCCTGATTTGATTCTTAGGTGCATAATTCAGATAAAATCTTCACATTACCTCAGACACAACTTCATGTGACATGAGTCTTTGAATGGCGGCCAAACATAGCTGAGTGATCTTCGGTTCTTTGGTTCCACAACCCATGAGAAAAGGCTGAACAACCTCTGAGCTGTTCTCTTTCAATGCTTTATTTAGAACACATATAAAATAAATTATTAAATCTAATTCATAAACAGCAATACATTTTTATATTATTACAACTGGTAAAAACAATGAAAAAACACTTTATGTAAAATAAACACCAAAATAAAAATCAAATATAAGAGTTAAAATATTTCAAATAGATGACATAAACTCCGTATCTAAACTACGCCCCTTAACTACAGCTTTGCCATGCCTTTCTCCTGGCACTCTATCCTTTGGTTATTCTTCTTCTGCTATATTCTTTAAGGTCAACTTCTCAGAAGTTCTGTGCTGCCTCAGAGAAGCATACTATTTCTTCAACAATGCAGAAGGAAAACTTGATAAAAGTTCATATTATAGAGCAGAAAAAATAATTTAAAGTAGAATACACATCATCCCACCACACTTCTGAATGTTCAGAAATTCCCCATAAATTTATTATATGCCTTGAATTTACATAACCTTAATTTCTTCAAGAAATAAGCTCACTAAAAACAATAACATGACTCCTTTTATTAATGAAACATTAAATTAATTGGATACACATGCTATAATTCCAGATCTTAATTTAACACCTTGTACCAAGCCAATTTCTTGAGAAGTTTTAAAGTAGCAACAAAAATGTAAGAGGATAGAGAAATGCATAAACTGAATTATACATTGTTACCACAGTGAGTCAGGTAACACCAGGGAGTCTTCCCCTATTGGCCAAGATGGCACAGGGGGAGGTTCGTACACGGAGCACACCAAAAGCTAGAAAGATGAATGGGCAGGGCCTGAGCACAGTAAAAGCTAGCAGGATGACTGGCTAGAGAAAGAAAGCCCTCCTCTCCCTATCCCTACAAGAACTGCAGGCTTGAGCAGGAATATGAGGTGGTCTTTGATACGGGAATCCACCATTCTCCCAGGATGGAAACTGAATAAACCTCTTTCATTTTGCACCAGCACCTGTCTCTGGAGTTTTCGCTGCCAGACAGCCAAAACCACTTTGTTCAGTTTGAATATAATTAAGTTTACAAAATAAAATTAAATCAATAGACATTGAATGGCTACACAAAGATGGATAAGGTTTGTCATCCTCAGGGAATATGAATAAATAATATGAAATTCTGAATCAAGAACATATTAAACTTATGCATTTGGTATATGCTTTCAAAGGTGCTATACCCAGCAATTATTTTTTGAGGTTAAGACTTCTGATAAAGATACACAATTCTGAGTTTTAACATGTTTTTCAAAAGAAATTCTGAGAATGTCATCCAGAATAGCCATTTAAAGGTATGAAAACACCCGGTTGGTGTAGCTCAGTGGATTGAGTGCGGGCTGTGAACCAAAGGGTCACCAGTTCAATTCTCAGTCAGGGCACATGCCTGGGTTGCTGGCCAGGTCCCCAGTGGGGGCCATGTGAGAGGCAACCACACACTGACATTTCTCTCTCTTTCTCCCTCCCTTCCCCTCTCTCTAAAAAAAAAAATAAAATCTTTTTAAAAAATAAAAATAAAAGTATGAAAACAATGTTAATATTAATTTTATCACTTAAATCCCTCCCTTTCTGTTCCCAAAGTCTCCCTTTATGGCAGGTGTGTCAAACTCATTTTCATAGGAGGTCACATCAGCCTCACAGTTGCCTTCAAAGGGCCAAATGTAATTTTAGGACTGTATAAATGTAACTACTCCTTAACAGTTAAGTGAGAGCTCGGCGCTGCAGGTAGAAACAAGGTGCCAGGCCAGATAAAACAAGGTGGAGGGCTGGATTGGTCCCACGGGCCTTGTGTTTGAAGCCTGTGTTTTACGGTATGGTAAATAAAGACTACAGTTTCTTATACCTTGTTCTGTAAAGCCCCTCAGTATGACAATATAAATTAGTGAGTTAGAATACCTAAAAGATGGCAAATATGACTTCCAAAGAAGTTTCCAAAAGGGCTCCTTTGCCTTATTTCCTTGCTTTCTTGTGCATAAAGGTTTTGATTCAAATACAGAGATATAAATTTTCCATAACAATGTTTCAAACCATTTATGAATTATTAAAAGATGTCAATAAAGTTCTAAAGCATTAAATATCCTGCCATATTTAATCTTGCCAAAATCACTGAAATATGAAGCTAACCCTAACTCTGCTGAACATTTTTTTTTCATGCTGTGGTTTTCTTTAAATAGAATCTTGTATCGCATATGCCAGCATGGAGTTTGTTACTCAGACTTCAAAAGCATCTCTCCTTAGTGAAATCAGCCCTGCACCAAGCATAAGATAGGAAGTGGTGGTGGTGATGATGATGATGATAATGATAATAATAATAATAATAATAATAATATCAGGCCCATTTGGCACTATGATACAAATGGGAAAAATAAACCAGGGAAGTTTCCATTGGTCCCAGCCTCAGAATATTCCCACCAAAACAGCAACTCTCTTTTCAAAGGAACTGGAGTACAAGGAGGGATCTAGATTTAAAGAACTACAAATACTAGTTTCAGATTCTACGTGTGACCCTCAGTAGAGCCCAGGCTCGAGGCCCTGCCCTGCCCAGTCCCACCCAGCCTTCACATGGCCTTGAACTTGTCCATGCACTGCTTGGTATTGCCTCATTAAAATCTGCCTTGTGTTCTCATTGTGGAGCTATGGGTCCTCTTGTTCTCGTCTCTGGCCTGGGTCAGCCCACTGGACAGAGTCATCAGCTGCTGCTGCGCATACTCATTCTTCTCAGTCTTGGTGATCTGCTTCTCCTCACTGTGGTCATCCAGGATGCCCTTGCTGGACAGCTCCATGCTGTAGCCTGCGTCCTCTATGCCCTCCTCCTGCAGGTTCTCCTGGATATGGTAGCCCACAGGCTGGTGGGGGTGAGGCGGCAGGGGATGTTGAGCAGAGGGAGCAGGAGCACTGTCATCACAAGGTGCAGCTTCTCCTTGCTCTTTACCAGGTCATCCTGGACTTCCTTGGCTCGGGGGGAGGCCACTCCTCTATCTCGTTCTCCTTGTGCCTGAGCACCTCCTCCAGGAAGGTGATCTTGGCGGTGTACTCTGAGAGCTCTGCAGCCAGCTGCTACCAGCCCTTTATCTGATCTGCCACCTGCCTCTCCAGCTCTTTCTTGGGACACAGCATAGCCAGGCGGTCAGTCTCCAGGCCCTCAGCCTCTTCCGGCACCCACTTCCACTCCTCCAGCTGACGGGCCCTCTGAATCTGGTCCTGGAGCTCTTTCTCAGCCTTCTCAGTTTTCTGCTCGTAGTTCTGGAGCCTGAGCATCAGCTCCTCCTTCTCCCGCATCATCTGCTCTTTCTCTCTCTCCAGTGTCTCTCCTCTTCTCATTTTCCAGCTGCTTCTGGTGCTTCCCCCAAGCTTGGGCCTTCATCTGCTGCACCTCGATGGTGTCGGGCTTCCTGCAGGGCATATGTACAACTCATGGTTCTCCATGCAGAGCTGCAGTATTCTCTTGCTGATGCACAGGTGGGGGACGTAGAACACAAAGTCAGGTGCCTTCTTGACAATGGGCTTAATGACAAACTTTTTGTTGTTGAAAGAGATGTTCCTGATTTCACTCCATGGGAAGCCAATCTTTGGGGTCAATTTATCATCTTTCCCATAAATACTTAGTCCAAGGGTATCCACTCCAAGCCAAATGTCTATTCCTCTCTCATTTTATTTATCTCAAAATAGTTGATTCCATACATTTCCAGGCCTTGAATAATCAGATATTCTGGCATTGCACTGTCTTTGAGCATACTGAGGTGCTTGCCATGACACACCTGGATCCAGTCCTCCCACTGGTCTCTGGTGAGCTTGTGCTGGTTCATGACTACTTTTGGGATCAGCCACTCTGAGAGCTGAGCTACCCGGACTTATGTGTTTCTTTGCTATAGCCTCCAAACTTGGCTTGCACGGCATAGGAGCCGAGGACCACCATGGTCTCCGGAGGGCAGCAGATCTCATGGCTAAGAATGCCCTCCTTCACCTATAGGAAGAAGAGCTTCTGTGTGATATCCTGGATAAGATCCTCAGACACATCTTCAAGGAAGAACTTGGCCCTGAACTTGAACTGGAGAGAGGATTCTCCTTCCTGACCTTCTAGGCTTACACCTTTTTATCAAGTTTCAACCAGGTAGGAAATCCTTTATTAACTAAACACTGGAGGCCAAAGAACCGCAGTTTACACAGACCTATAGTCTTAACCACTTGATGAGAAAGTTGTTTTCCTGTTGTATTTGGCTGGATGGCAAACACCAGCTCCGCATCCATGACGATAACTTGGGCATTGATTGGTTTCAGTATTTTCAGTTCCTGGTGGGTTTTCCTCAGTCCTCTGCAAACACAAGTTGCCAGTGGCAGCTGAAGCAGCTCAGCTCTCGGGACGTGTGGAGCTTGCAGAGGACCGCTGCACTCCTGACTATCAGTGTGTTGGTGCTGTGTGCCTGCCTGAACATTTTTAATTATTGAATGTTGTTCAGGCAAATAAAAGTTTCAATAGTAACAAGTTACATTTATACTTTTTATGATGTTAACATGTGTTTCTCATTTGAGTATCACAATAATGAAATAAAGTTAATAGGGCATGACTTCGCCCAACCAACAAATAAGTATGTGGTATGGCCAGAATTTGAAACTATGTCTTCTAACTCCTGGTTCACTATTTTCCCCACAACGTTTTGTTGCCACTCCCTAAAGTAAATACAACTAGATACAAATGAAAATAACAAGAGACTAAGAAGAACCAGTGATGTGCACTTTAAAGTTGTCTGCATTAAATCTTCAGATAAATGAATGAAAGGGCTCCTGTCTTTATAGAAGGAAAAACAATGTACTTCCATTGAGTCACTAATGACAATAATTGTAAGGCACATCCATAATATAACCACCACAAGAAAGAAAATCAGTGCCAATTAAACCGTGTTACAATGCTTACTAATCACTTAAAATTTTCATTTCAATTTCATTGTCTAGGCCAGGGGTCCCCAACCCCCAGGCTTGTACCAGTAAGAGTTCATGGCCTGTTAGGAATCGGGACATACAGCAGGAGGTGAGCAGCAGCGAGTGAAAGAAACTTCACTCACTATTACAGCCTGGGCTCTGCATCCTATCTGCCCCCCTCCCTACTCTCACCAAATGTGGAAAAATTGTCTTCCACAAACCGGTCCCTGGTACCAAAAAGGTTGTGCTGCTGCTCTAGGCCATCAAGAGCATTGGTGATGCCTCATTTCGAGAAAAGTACTTCACTACTGTCTCTGAGATCTTCTAAACCAATGACACCCATGTTTTGATGTTGGTGCTCTTTTTTACTTATCACAAGACATTAACAGAAAGTTTTGTGCAACAACTAAGGTAACATTTTAAATAGCAAACTTAGGTGATATCAACAATGCACATAATAGATGTGCTGATATGAGCAACTATAAAGAAGTTCACACATGCACTGACAAAACAACTACAACACTACTTGGCCCACAGTGATTCTTAGATGCCATCAATTGTATAATGCATACCAATTTGGGAAATATTAAAATGTGAAAAAAACTACATCTTCAAATGAGTAGAATAAGGTGAGTAATGATGAAATGTTATATACAGATCAGTCACAGTTATCCAGGTCTATAAAGCTGAGATAAACTTAATATAGTAATAAAAACAATTTTTAAAAATTTTATTTTAATGTAACTCAATGGAATCGAACATCTCTCTCGTCTCCTTCCCACTTTTTTCCTCCTGGTTTATATGAAAATATAATGTTCAATAGGGAAGTTTCTATGTTATACAGAATAAATGATGAACAAAAAAATAAGCAAACCTATTGATCTATTTTGTCTTTTGAAGTATAGTTTGAAAACAAAAATATATACTCCATATCCAAATCGAAATGCAGTAAGATAAAGATCACCAGGGGAAAAAAAATACTGATTTTGTCTTCTTTTAAAAATGATAGCTGTTCTAAGAAGCAGAAATTAATTTTACTCTTCTATATGAGAGACATGTGCTCTACTTTTGTATACAGTAATTTTAATGATACACTGTTAAATATTTAAACATAGTTTTATATAAAAAGCCTTATGGTTTTAGACTCTAGAAATCACATGGAAGAAAAGGCTGTACAGCAATATAAAGACATCTTATCTGGTTTTAACCATTGTTTTTATCATCCCAGGAAAAAAAGAAAATGTCAACTCTTTTTAATCAAAATTCCCTATTTCAATATCCATTAAAATATAAAGACAGCTTTTGGGGGTTAAAAAAAGGTTATTTTCTACTTAAGTCCCTTAATAAGCAGAACTCCTTTAACAAAATAATACTAGGTGTTTGCTAAATATATTTTACTTCCAAATTTTATAACTGTGAGATTAAATGATGCACTTTCACACACCTGAAAGAGGTCCAGCAGGTCCCCATATCCTAGGGGTTTCCTTGCTCTGAGGAGTTTCACTGCATAATTGCAGTTTTTATCCTGGAAAAAAAGAATTAAACTAGGATACCCCACTATAAATAACATTTATAGGGGCTAATAAAGGTTTTATTATAATAAATTTTAATGATCATTACATAATGAATTACAGTTCTTGTGAAAGAAATATAATGTGGAAACAACTGCTATCCTCAAAACCCTTAAAATCTACTTAGGGAAAAGACTGATATTCCCAAATTTAAAAAAAAAAAATAATGGTTCAAAAAGGTCTGAAAATGTTTTAAGTAATTTGAAAATAGAAGGACCCATGAGATGGATGGGCCATCTCATGTTAAAAATACACTACTGTTAAAGGAAGGATTATTCAATAAATGATGTAAGTACAGTTAGTAATTTTGCAAAGGAAAAAGCATAGATATTCAAATTTTCTTATATATTATTTTAAAAAGTCGAACTGTAGAAAAGCTAGAAAAAAAATTAAAAATGACTATCAACTATGTGACGAGATGGGCTCCCTAAGTGGAGAGCAACAAATCAGAAAATTAGATTACATAAAAATAAAAGGGATTGAGATAAAAAATTAAAAGGTAAATGACTTTCAGAAAATATGATACATACGATGGGAATTTAATATCTGTGCACATAAACAATTTGATGAGATACAAAAACTCAAACAAGTGTAAAATAAAAAGTACTTTAATCAGAGAAAAATGTTCAACATTAAAAAGAAATGTTGATTAAAATGAGAAGTTATCTGTCCAATTACCAAAAAAGATTTTTTAAAATAATAATCTGGCAAGGATGTTATAAAAATACACTCATCATATATTGTTGGTAAAAGCATAAAGGTTTATCTTTTAAGAAACCAGAGTGGTGACAAGTTCCAAGAACATGTTCATACCCTTTAAATAAATAATTTCATTTCTAGAAGTTAATCTTAAAAAAATTATAAATAATGAAGCGTGCCTAACATAAAGGAATGATTAAATAAATTACAATTGCTTACTGAAATATTATAGAGCAACTTAAAAAGAATAGAAAATATGGCATCAAAGAAAAGTACTTATGATATAATAAAAGGCAGGATACAAATTATAATTTTAAAAAGTAAGAAAAAGACAAGGAAAAAGTAATACATAAGAACACACTATATTGCAGAGAAACTCTAGCCTATGAAGGCAAATTGTGAGCATGGCATTTGTTAAAGCCCCCTGTGTTTTCTAGCCTGGGTTATAGCCTACTAACAGACCTCTGCCTTAGTGATGGTACATGGAAACATATCTTCTGAACTGAGGTCAGAGTAATTTATATAAAAATATCAGTATGAATGTGTCACTTCCATGATGTCACACAATGGCAATACTTGAATCGTATATCCCAACAGACCAAGCTCAGGATGTTACACAATGGCAACACTTGAATAGTGTACTCCAATAGACCAAGCTTTCTTATACCTCATGTATTTAAGCAATCTCCTTTACTTTCCTCTACTATACCTTATTTGCCTGCCTGTCTCCTTTTCAAGCTTCAAGACTCACCTTCAGATTCTCAGGATGGATTAGGTACCTTCCCTAAATTCCTATAACAAGCCTGTCTGTATTTCCATCTGGGCATATACTACACAATGTTAGAATTCTCTGTTTAAGGTCTACCTCCTTCATTACTCTGTTATCTGACTGAAATCAACTAAATAAGACAAAATTTATGTACTTAAGTAATCATAACACAAAATTGAAGAGGCAGGAAAATATACTAGAGGTTGCACCATGAGACTTATTTACAATTTTGGAGTGACTCAGGCGTTAGCCTACATTTAATGAGGGATTACTTCTTCACAAATAATGTTTTAACTACTAGCAATAGAGAGAAGAATAAGATATTGATTCTGACCTCAGGAAACAAGTCATCTGGAAGGGAAAATTTCTGGCAAAGGATTTCAAAAAGTGGGCAAGACAAACAGCATGAATGGCTCAAACATACTGTTCAAGTATATTTCTTGTATTTCCATATAGATTGTAGGTGAACTATAATAACTATCTTTGTATCTCCCCTGGTGACTCTTACATAATTATTTCCTACTAAGAATATGTTGTATGATATTCTGTAAATGTTTATGAAATATCACATGTATTGATAAAATAGAATATACTAAATAAAATCAGCAGATAAATTACCTTTTAATGTTGGAGGAAAGTTCCAAACTATATTTACTCAAATTACTTAGAGACCTTTTAGTAATAAGACCATGTAAAAATGAAAAAGGTAAGGGAAACTGTGTGAGAAAAGAACACAAATCAAACATAATGATTATCTATGTAAAAATTCTATATGTATACTGACAGTAGCTGAAAGTAGCCATAGGTAGATGTAATTGGCATAGTTTGGTATAGAGATTAAATATACAGTTTTAAAATACATCACAACTTCATTGATTTCCTTGTTTCAAAATATTTGCTCAAAAAGCAGATTCTCTGTTTATGTAATTTATATAGCACAAGCCTGCTCAATTTCAAGTATATTGTAATATGGTAGTCAAATATAAGATTAAGGCATTTGGCCTCATAAACAAAAAACTTTATGTTGCTACCTCTCACTTAACAGAGTTTTATCTCTAAAGAAAAAGGAAATTTTGAGAAAATGATCTGTATATTTGAATCAATGCTGACATTACCTGGCATAGCATTCCCACTTATGTCAGCATTCATGACAGCAGTGAAAACAAAGAAAAGTAAACATTAAAGGAGAATGCTTAAAAGAAGGGGAGATGTAAAGCAAAGATTTATTCTGCAATGTAAATAACCTTCCCTTGGAAAGTAAATCTAAGGAAACTAAAGTTGGCTAGAAATTTATGCTGAGTATCACTAATCAGACTGATCCTAATTAAGGGTTCTGATTTTTATAACAACCCTTTATGTTTTCTGAATATGCAGAGATATCTGAGAATTCAGTATCTCATCTAATTTAAGACTCCACAATTGTATATCTTTAACATCCATTACAACACAAAAACAGTAACCTATAGGAAATAAAAAAATATCAAACTAAAATTTTTTTCTCAGTATTAACTAACTGTATTCCGAATTAAGTAGTTTAGAAACTATATATTGACAAATTTAAACTCCGTTCTTAAAAGCCTTTAATTTTTCAAGATGACAGTGGTCTAAAAACAGCTAAAATTTGAGGTATCAATTGTTATAAATACTTGGTAAAAAATACCAGGAGAAAGTTTAAATGCTAAAACAGCTTATCAGATACATGGATGGCTCTGGATACTATTGATATTGAACCATGAACAATTAATTGTATGTGCATAAAAATTTGTTCTACCTTGATTTGAATAAAGCTAATTGCATAGCCTAATAAAAGCTAATAAAGCTAATAGCCTACATATATACTAAACTCATACCAACTGAGACAAAATTTTTCTTACTCATCCTTAAGATAACTAATTAGATATTTTACTTAGTATGCAAGTCTGTAATAGCTAGTGATCCTTCAAAGAAATCAGTTTTTAAAAATTTCTTCCATCAACTACAGACCCAAAGAAAACTTTTATTCATGGAGAATAATTATGGACTTACCATAACATCAGCAATGACATAGCAAAAGTAAATATTTACAATGATATTCTAATATAATTGGCCTATCATATCTCCAACTTAAAAATATCCAGATCATAATTGTTCTTTAAACATTAATTTTCTTATAGTAACCAATCCACCCAACATGCAACTCCCAAATCCACTTGCCCACCCTCCCAATCCAACAATACATGCCTTTGTCTTTACCTATCACTTTCATTTTACCCCTTCTCAACATGCACACAGAGCTTTACTCAGTGCTATGAATAATGTTAGAAAACTATGTGGTGTTTTGACAGAATGTTCAAAATCAGAGAAGAGGCTATGAGAAACAACTGTAACTTAGGAGAGCTAACTTTAAGGGCAAATTTCCAGCAAAGCTGGAGCCTAAATGAAATCCACTCTCACCTCCCACCCTTAAGCTGCCCCCAAAAGCCCTCATTGCATTAGGGATTTAGTGGTATCTTTTTTCCCCAAAATGTAAAGAGATTTATGAGAATTAAAGAGATTCTTTACTAGTATTTAGACTTTGTATAAATTAACTTATAGGACTGCTTTTCTCCTACAAGTAGCTGAGACCAATAGCACTATTGGAACTGGAAAAACAAATTCAAGGATCAGTGAAGTAAGCAATGGTTAAGTAGAAACACTGGGGGAAGGGGGTGGGGGAGTAGCTGGTGTGGAAACCTCACAATACCATGGGAGCACAATGCAGCAGGAAGAACTTAGCTCTGAAAAGCCCTGGATCTGAATCTGGTTCAACCACCTATCATGTGACCATTGGCAAATAACTTAATCTCTTTCCATCTCAACTTGCTCTACTATAAAGAATATTTCCCCACAAGGTTCTCTTATATAAAAAGAGTGGCACAAATACCTGACATATAACAAATTCTCAAAAATGTCAGTTTTCTTTTTTCGATGTTATTATTGAGGCAAGAACAGAGAGGCACCAAAGAAAAGGAAGAAGTAGACTGTATCAAAATGGTGCCAAAGAGAAACTCTTAAAATTCCTTCTTGAACACCAGGTTCAATCAAGAAAATTTAAGAAAACACTTGCTTTCTTTTCTTTACCCCACTCCTATTCTTTCTTCATGAGTATATTGTCTTAGTCTCAGAACTCAAAACTCATATAGTAGCACTAAATTTATAATACTACATTATGACTTGCTCATATTAAAGATAAAATAGATCTTAGAAGGTGGACTGAGAACCAATCTACCATTCAATTCAATACAAAAATATTAACTGAATATCCTATACGGGTAAGGTGTGTCTTAGGCGATTGACAAAAAGATGGAGAATGAAAAGATGAATAAGAAAAATCCTGCCTTTAAGGAGTTGATAGTTTTACACTTCTGGTTTCAGAGAATTTTATAGTATTCATCTCTGGGAAACCCAGTTAGTTAATAAGTTAGAAATTTTATGCTACAGAAAACTGTTTTTTTTTTAAGATTCTACTTCTATTAGTCAAATTTTCAATAATTGTTGAATTTTTAATGCAAAAAATTACCTGCCAAAATTTCGGTGTTTCGTGCAGCTATTGTTTTAACTTTTATTATTCCTGATTCAGCAGCCTGTAAGAATAAAAATAATTAGAACACAAAACTTACTATCATGAATTATCTAGGGAAAAGAAATCATATAATAGAAAAATCTACAGCACAATCACTGTTATGTTTTTTATTTCCAAAATTCCAGACACTAAAGCCTAGCAGTGATATATATATACATATACATATGTATAGTAATACAATATCATTAATTTAATTGTTCACATGCAACCTCTCAACTACAGCATGTTGCTTTCTTTGTGTTAAGGCACATCGGGAATACCCTAATTCCTCACAAATTTCAATGTTCAGAAAATAAAAAACAATAAAAGCAAAGCCTAATAAAAAAAAATATTTCTCTTCCCCATTTCACACTTTCCTCCCCACCATAAAAATGGCACAACACTGCAATATCAAATAAAACTATTTTGGATTAGAAGAGAATGGATAACCAAGCACTTGCTATACTTTTAAATTACATTTGTTTTAAAGAGCCAGATTTCATAAGGTATCTAAACACTTCATCATAATTATATTTAGCTAGCAGTACTCAGAAATCATATAGCATTTTATAAAATGCCACATAACTGTGATATCCAATACAATAGCCATTGGCTACATGTGGCTATTAAGCACTTTATACGTGGCCAGCCTGAAAAGAGCTGTGCTTTAAGGTTGTTTTGTTTTTTTTTTTTAAGATTTTATTTATTTATTTTTAGAAAGACAGGAAGGGAGGGAGAAAGAGGAAAGAAACATCAATGTATGAGAGAAATATTAACTGGCTGCCTCTTGCATGCCCCCATCCAGGGTACCCAGCCAGCAACCCAGGCATGAGTCCTGACCAGGAATCGAACCAGTGACCTTTCGGTTTGTGGGATGATGATGCCCAACCCACTGAGCCATACCAGTCAGGGATCTAAGTTTAAAATACAAACTAGATTTTTTTGAAGACTTAGTATGATAAAAAAAATGTAAACTAACTCTTAAATATTTATATTGAATGTTAAAGTAACAATATTATAAACATTGGGTTACATATGTTACTAAAATTATTTTTTTTACTTTTTAATAGCAACTTAAAATTATATATGTGGATTACACTTATGGCCCACATTATTTTTCTACTGGACAATGTTATCATATAATATTGATATATAACTTCCATCAGAGAAACTCAGAACATTTTCACTATCAAGAAACATGCCCATTTTCTACATATACTGTTCTCCACACCTCGAAAAATAATACATAAATACTTATGAGTAATATGTCCAAGTTTATGAGGACATATTATGAGTAATATGTCTAAGTTAATTTTCTTGCTACTTGCTCATTTATTTTGTTACTTCTTATTACTTGCTAAGGGACATGTGGTAGCATGCTCTAAATGTCTAAAAACAATTGTGAAAGAACACCAGTGTCCTATGGGTTCTTAGTTTGAGGACAAGTGAATTAATACATAAAATAAATAACATATTGTTGGCTATACTATGTGTGGTAGACTTCATCATTTTTTTTGGCTTCCAACCAAGCCCTTGCTTGTGTTTGGAGAATTCCCAACTTCATGAGTTTTGATGCAAGATAGAACCTATCCTGCACTACTGAAAATTGAAAATGCCAGATATGTACTTACTTTCCCACATGCTCTGGCAGTTTACACTTTTCTAATACACACATCTCTCATATGGAGACTAGTTTACAGAAAAGCAGAGAAAGAGAATTCTTTCTCACAACAGCCATAGGGAAGGCAACATGTACTTTCCAAGAGCAGTAATGGCAGCAGAACCAGTGGTGGCATGAACGAGCCAGCACAACCAGTAGGGCAATCTGAGGCATCGAGTCACTGTTCAGCAGACACAGCACTAGTGGTCTCGCTGGCACGGTGTACGTGGTTCTAGCTGTTCAGATTCCCTTTGTTCCTATACTTTTTCTAAGGGCGGCTCCATCCAGCCTTCTACAAATGCTGTGAGCCATTCAATTTCATTTCAGCTTAAATCAGCTAGCATCAGCTTTCACCGCTCACAACTAAGGAGACTAAGGGATACAATTAGGACTTAATAACTTTAAGTGGAAATGTCCCAAATTAAAAGACCATAGCTACTACAGAAATATAGTAAAAGTAAAGGAAGTATTTAAAATAAATGAAAATAATATAAAGGGTCTGCTTTAGGGAAAGAGTACTGATTTTTCTGATTTGGGGGCATTGTGTATTAGAAACACCAGAAGTTTAAAAAAAAATCCTCATGCCCAGGTTGCAACCCATTCCAATTAAATCAGAATGACTGCCAGTAAAAGCCAGGAATAAGAATTTATAAAATCTTCAAATGATTTCAACAGGCAGCAATATTTAGGAGGCTATTACAATAATATAAGCAAGAGATGACAATGCACAGGCCAGAGGTGATAGTGACTGAGATAGTAAAAAGTGGTCAGGTTCTGGACATACTTTGAAGATATACACAACAGCAAATTTACTACTGTAAAAACTAAAGAACACTGAAATTATTATATGTATACTTTACATAATTATGTATACTCACATACCCCATCTCAAACTCTCTTGGGTAAATTTCTTACTGGGCTAGTTGAAATTAATCTGCAGTCATTGAAACTTCTTCCACCATTATTTTCAAATGTTCAACCTCTCCCCTTTCTCACCATGGCCCTACGTACCCAGTATATGCTCAAATTAAATGTTTCATTCTGCTTCAGTCAAAAGAACCATCAAACTGAACCATCATAAATGCCAATGTAATTTGTCTTAATTTTCTGGATTCTAGTCAGTATGACCTTTCTAAATCCCCGAAGTTTCCAAAAATCAGTCCTGTAGCATGCTAGATGTCAGTAAAGGATGTCAAATTTGCCAGACACTATTTTGATTTCCTAAGACAAGTAAGAGTAGACTCATATATGTGTCACAAATAAGTATAAATAAATCAAGTTATAAAGAAGTATACAATATGTTTAACAAATATTTTTACAGATACCCATGATAAGGAAGAGGAAAATGGAGTGTTTTTTTAAGTAGTTCCAAAGTAATGTTTTTAAAGATAAATAACTGGTATTTTCATTCCTAAACTCAAGAACTATCCAAAGGATTGTTTGTAGCCTTAGATATAATTAGACCTCTCATAGCTCCTCATTTTTTACACCCATATTCTGATTGTAAAATTTGAAACTGTAACATCTTATTTTCATAGGCACCCTATGTTGCTGAAAAGTTGAACTATCAATGTTTACTGACAACACCTATATATCAGGGTCCCCCTAACCACTGCAGTCTAACTTCATACCTAGGCCTAGCCCACATCTTCAAGAGTAGCCTCTATAAAGCTCTGGCAGGGTATCTCAGTTGGTTAGAGCATCGTCTTGATAGGCCAAGCTTGCAGGCTTAATTTCCAGTCAGGGCACATACAAGAAACAACAAATGAATGCATAAATAAGCTGAATAACAAATCAATGATGTTTTTGTCTCTCTCTCTACCCCCTTCTCTTTCCCTCCCTCCCCTCCCTAAAATCAGTTTTTTTAAAAAAGAGTAATCTGTATAAATGGAAGTACTCAGATTCGAATTTCCTTATATTTGTCAAGGATTATGTGTGTGAAAGAGTCTTTTAACTTCTTGCTTTAAAAATATCCCCTACTCTGATCAGATAGGTTGTATACCCACAGGGAAATTACATAATTGTAAAAATAATTATTTTTTCTGAATTGACCCTCATGGGAAAAAAAATAGCCACATTCTGCAGACTTGGATAGAGTAAGTTAAGGTGGGTAGTTTAATATCTCTATTCTAGAGGGCAATCTGCAAGTTGGGGGAGGCAAAAGTCTTAAATATACTATAGCATTTAATACTTGTTACTCTTAAAATTAATCTCTTGACAAATATTTTTTCTCTTTCTCATTATCCTTTGCTTACCAAAATAGACAACACCCACCAGGGATTCTGAATAGAGAGGCCAGAGACACAGAAAAGCAAGGGGAGAGAATGCTGATTCCTCTTCCAAGACCACCTAGAATATCCCTGGCCTCACTTCTCACTAAATAAAAATCTTCCCGGGCAAACTCACAATTCCATGGTTTAAACTCTCTAAATTATTAAGACTCATAAATTATACTCCTCTTCCTTACCTATCTACTAAACTATAGAACTTTTTAACCTAGATGTTTGAAAAACATCATAAATTCAAAATATTCAAAACAGATGTCATCTCTCTTAAACACATACAGACCAACTTCCATCTCAGCACAAGAGAAAACACTTTTTTTCTGCCCATAATCTCTATTTCTCCGAGCAGCAGCAGCAGTAGCATCCATCAGATGTCACTGACCAGGACTCTGGGGTTTCTCCCTCATCCCACAAATCTTATCAGCCAAGGTGGCCATGTAGTGAACATGTATCTTGTGTTCTTTTTCTTCTCAAATCCCATTTCTAATCCTTCAAATTTCTTTTCCCATTATCAACCTAAACTAAGAGATTTCTCTACTTACAATCTCATCTTCCATCCATCCACTGTCTCAATTCAATGTTTCCCAACACTCAGCCCTACTAGTGTTACTCAAAATTACGTAGTGAAAGGACATCTTTTAAAAATTGAAAAATCTCATGGACCTACCCAGTCAATGAAAAATTTAAGTCTGTATAAATAAAACTTAAAATAAACTTATTTTTATAGCTCTTAAATTACAAAGCCAACAAATTTACAAATTAAATACAAATACAAATTAACACTAATTTAATGTAGAAAATAGTGTTTTGCTGAAATTAAACCAACGCTAAAAATATGAAGACAGCTGTAGAGTTCTAGTGCAGGTTCTTCTGATGGTGGCACTCTTATAGAACCATAAGCAGTGACAGAAACCATTTCTTCCATCACTTTATTCTATGGCTACTACCAAAAAGACCTTATATCTTGCGGGCTTTCCATGGTTTGTCCCTGTAACATTTTATCCCATTCATATCACATACCCCCTTCTCCATTCTATCTGCAAGCCCCATGAGGATAAAAAACATATTTCATTCATTCCTCCATATTACTAATGCCTATCACAGTGCCTATTATACAGTTGCTACATAATAAATGTTTCTAAAAAAATAAACAAAAATTTCTAAACAGAAGGAGAGACTTTACTGCCCACTAATTGAAAAATCCAGGGGATATGTGATCCAGAAACTGCCAATGCCATCAGGCCTGCAGTTTCACTTCTCTGACACTCTCTTGGTTCCCTGCTATTCCATGGGTAGGTTCATCCTCAGGATGCTTCCAATCTTGGCAATAAAATTAGCTGTAGCTATTCTACACCTCACAATTTAATATGACACTATCTGGAAGGAGAGAAAGTGTGTCTTGCAGTAGTTCTTAAGGAAGAAAAATGAAACTTTCCTTTTCCAGGAGCACTCACTAGCTACATGTGACTTGGACAGAAATTAAGGTGAAAAATGAAGAACAGAAATGAAGTAGTTAAATGAAATAAACTAATCAAGGTACCCTGGAGCAAGAAATGAGATTAATGCATTTAAATCCAAAGGGTTGAAAATGAAGGACGAGTGCAGCCTACCACTGAAGGAAACAAGAGGGAATGAAGGCTAGGCAGGGAATTAATAAATTTCCACTACTAGAACTATGTACAAATTTATGCATATAAAAAAATTAAATGCTGCATCCCTTTACCAAAGCTCCTATGTTATGTTTTTTAAAATACATACACATTTTTCACATCTGTGAGACTAGAGCCTCAAAATTAGAACAAATTTACCAAAGGACCAAATTAATTATTCAGAGGAACAGGATGAAAAAAGAGCTAAAGAAGAAACGTAAATTTCAATTTAATAACAGTTTGGATAGAAAAATGTACTCATGTGGTACCAGGGAGGTATAATGCTGCCTGAAGACTTATGATTTTAGATGGCAGGTAAATTTAATAACAGTTTGGATAGAAAAATGTACTCATGTGGTACAAGGGAGGTATAATGCTGCCTGAAGACTTATGATTTTAGATGGCAGGTAAAATCAAAAGACCTAAAGTCGAGCCCACACTTGGGAATACTTAACAGAGCTAGAACACTCTCTAGAGGACAATATATTCGTAAAACAATTACTACATTAAAACCAGTAAGATTTTTTACTGTAAAATACAATTAGTTTATAATCCCAAAGCCCTGAAAAATATTTACCTAATGATAGCTGACAAAATAGAAAAAAAGGATAGGTATGTTAGAAATTGCAAAGCTGAAAGGGACAGCTGACAATGAATAAAGGAGAGCTGAGGGAGAGAAGATAGCCAAATATGACTAAAGTAAGCAATAGTGATAAATGCCATTTAACAGAACGAGTGAAATGGGAGGAAATAATTACAAGAAGTTCTACCTGAAGTATGGGAGAGATATTGGAAATACAGGTTTACAGTTAGTGAAGTGGATCTAGGTGTCAACAGCATTGTGGTAAGGCCAGAAGCAATGGGAGTAGATGACAGAGCAAAGGGGATGAGCATGGAGAAAGAAGAGATCTGAAGACAGAATGTGGGATACACTTATATGTAAAGAAAAGAAGAATATATATTGAGAGAGAGAGAAGAAATAGGGAAGTAGAGTGTTCCAAACGTCAAAATGGAAGAATTCCAAGATGGAAAGAATGGCTCTTTGTCTTCAAATAATGAAGCAAGACATACAAATGGGAACAATGATAAAAACAAGCTAAGCATGTTTTAAAGGCATCTGAAGCATGACATAACGAAAAAAAAGAGAGGGGTTAGAAAGGGGTGGATGCACATGAATTCGCATTCCAGTTCTTTCGTCTTCTAGGTTTACTTACTACCTTACACAAATTACTGAACCTCTCTAAACTATAGTTTCCTCACATGTGAAATTGAAATGGCATGTTGCAATAGAGTCAAGGATGCAAAGTCCCTAGCTTAGTGGAAAGACAGTGTTATACTCAATTTTGAGTTACCTTCATGAAGATAAAGGCATTTTCTCCTTCATTTCTGTATTTCCTGCCATGCCTTACACTTAGGAAACTAATACATTTTTATTAAATTATAGTAAGTCTCTTCAAAAAGGACAGCTGATAAAATCTGTGTTCCAAACCTTCCTCTCTTCCTGGCAACAAGGGGAAGTTATATACAACCATATTTCAAGGAGGTAAATACTGCTTCACAGATTCCAGTAGTTATTTTCAAAATGCACGAGGGCTTTTTTCCCCTTTAAGAATCAATAACTCATAAGGAAAAAACAGCTGTGTATGAGGGTTAATCAGCAACATTATCAATATCAGCAAGAGGAAATTGGAAACAAGCATTCTGAATGATGTTAAGTAAATTACTGTGCATGAACTATGATGAAAGATATTGCATTCATTGAAATGGTAATTAGAAAGACTTATATACATGGAAAATGTTTAAGCTAAAGTATCAAGTGAGAGAAAAAATTCCAAATGTATAGACATGGTCATTGCAGGTCTATTAGTATAACTGCATACATGGATGCCGACTGGAAGAGGAGGCAAAAATGAAAATAATAGTTGTGCAGAATCAGTTGGATTAAAGCAGGGGTCATAAGAAGACCATCTTGGAATACACCTCATGGGAAGAAACCAAAGAGTTTTTCTGAACTGATTGCCTAGGAGCAAGCAGGACATCAGAAGTTGGCTTACGGGAACCCATCAATTGTCCTAACTGGAATCACATAATTTGACTATGATTTTTTTCCCCTTTGTTCAACATAATTTCAACCTGAAGAAGCAGCATGAAGGAAGAGCAATAGGGCAAGGAGTTTGGGTTTAAACTCTGGTTTAATCCCTGCTCTGTCATTTATAAATTGAGTGAATTCAATTTTGTCATAGGTAAAATGGGCTTATCCTGGGATTTGAACAGGTCGCTAACTAATGATTTTTCTCCTCCTCCAAAAAAGAACGTGAGTAAAATTAAAATAGATGTGTAAAAAAATGAAACAAAACAAAACAAAAACAAAAAACATTACCTAGCTCTCATTCTTCACTGTCAAAATGTCCTGAAAATTAGATCATTTCCCTACCAGAAGAGCCAACTGACTTGGGCCTCAGTCCCCAAAATAGCTGGCTTAAGGGAAAATCCTGTCATGGTAAGCAGAAGGCATCTTTTTCACCAAATATCCCCCTCAGCTAGTTATCACTGGACACTGAGGAACTCTAGCACAGGACCTTTTTTTAAGGTAAAACTCCCTGCCAACCAACTTTTATCAGGACTGAATGGGCAAGAGGAAACTTAGAGCACACAGTCTAGGAAGACTACTTGCACTTTTTTATTATTGACACTCTTACCAAGTCCACTTCATTAAAAGAAAAAAACACTTAAAACCCTATTTCTGACCACCTCAACTCAAATGACCTTCATTCCCTTTGCTCTTCTACCACCTACTCCCTGGACTTCATCATCCTCTAGGGCAGTAAGTACGACTTGGTATTTTAAACCCAGTATCCCCACTACTGTCCCAATCCCTATCCTAGCTCTCTCCCAAGCTCCACTGAGCTTTGAATTAATTCTTGTTGCTAGTCCCTTAACCCTTCCTATCTTCTTCCAATCAATCAAAGTTCTGATGGAGTTCCTTCTTCAGGAATCCAACCTATATTTTATGATCCATCATCACTCAACCCCTTTCCCTGCCAAGACTCTTAAGTATTCCAATCAATTTCTTCTCTTAAGTGATCCGATGCTCCTCTCAAACTTCCTATCACTTCTTTCATCACTAATTAATCATAGCAATAAGCTTGTTTCTCTATCTTACCAAGAAAACAGAGGTCACAGGTCAAACTGTCCACAACTTTCCCTCTCCATTATGCCCCTTATACAAATTTATCACATTCAAACCCATTTTTTTCTTTTTCCCTTCCTCTGGCAGAAGAGAATGTGTCCTGTCTCAACTTGAAAGCCAGTTCATACATTTACACTCCTACAACTCCAGCTTTCTCAGGGACCTTGCTGTAGCAAGTATTCCCTTTGTCTCTCATATCTTTAACTTTAGTCTACCCAGCTCTGTCCCTTTAACGCTTGTTTCCCAAAGTTCCTTTTTCAGCCCATCTCTAACTTATACACTCTTCCTGGCCCATCTTATCTATTCCTATAGCTTCTACTATCATGTATAAACTGATACTCCTAAATCTGAAATTCTAGACCTTCCTCTTCAGTACCAAACCATCATTTTCAAATACCTACTGGTCAGTTCCACTAAGATGTCACACATAAATCTTAAACTAAATATATTCATGACTACTTATTTTCCCCTAATATTCCCTCCTATATTCTTTCTCTTCATGATCCACTCAGTTTCCCAAGCCAGAAACCAGAGAGGTATCATAGACTTTTCTCTCCACATATACAAAAGGTCACTATGCCCTGGTAATTTATATCTGATAAATCTCTTTAATCCATACTCTCCCTTTCACCCAATGCAAGCAACTTCTTGTCTCCCTTAACTGCTACCTCATTGCAGGCAATCATCACTTTTTAAAATCTGCTCTCTCTGCCTCATTCTCAATCCCTTCTAATTGTTCCCACCAATACTGTTACAGTCATGTTACTAAAGATGAATTTGATCATACGCTCCCTCTTACAAAGCAAAAAAAAAAAAAAAAAAAAAAAAGATTAATGGCTCCTAATCACTTTAAGCATTACATTTACTTTATACAGAAGACAAACATGTGATGTTTTCTCTGCCTAGAATGATTCCCACCATCACCACCACCTTCTTCTGTTGGCTATCTTCTACTCATGCTATAAAGACTCAGCTAGAGCCCTGACTGGTGTGGCTCAGTGGGTTAGGCATCTTCAGCTAGTGGCCTGTGAGAGGCAACCAATAGATGTTTCTCTGCCTCCTTTTCTCCCTCACTTCCCTTCTTTCTAAAATAAATGAATAAAGTCTTAAAAATAAAGAGATCCAGCTCAAGATTTACAAACTCTGACCAAGCTTCCACACTCAAGTAGATCCCCCTCATCTGTTTCCACAGAGTTGTTCCTGCAAATAGGAAATGACCAAAAAGTTTTTATTCATTAAATACATAAACATAAAGTTTCAGAGGTTACTGTTTCTGAAGGACACTGAATATCAGTTACATAAAGTGATTTTACAAACCTTTAAAAGTGATTTTTAAGACAAAAAATTGTCATGCAAATAGTCCAAAACAAATTAGCTAGTATATCTGTGCAATGAAAAAAAAAAAGGAAGTTACACTGCTGAAGTATGAAGATTTACATTTAAGGACTAAGGAAAATAAGCAGGCAAAAAAGAGAAAGGAATATATTACTGTTATTGTTTAACTCCTCCCCTCATTATAAAATAAATGACAGAATAGAAACTATTTAATATGCAAAGGATAGATTTACAAATGAAAACAATTAAGATAGAGAAAACTATGTAGAAAATCCAAAGATAAGTAATACCAGTAAATAAGACACTATCCTTTATCAACACCCTTTTTCTTCTGTTTTTCCATCAGATTTGAAATTTTAAAAATATCCAGCTTATCATTAATTTAAAAATATATATAGGCAAGCACTGTGGCCAAAAAAATAGAAATTACTAAAAATTTAAAATAAAGACTAAATATAGAATGCATCATTTCATTCCACCTTGTTTAAACAGCATTGGAAAAGGAGATATCTCTTCCAAAGCACATATGCAAGTAGCATACTAAGTTCGTGGGCAGCCTAATAAGTAATCATAACAAGTATTTTCAGGTAATACATGTGAAGATACTGGGAGAGTGTAAACTAGCAAACTAGTGCTTATATGAAGAAAGGCTTTGTTTTAGTCTGTCAGGCACCACTAACACACCTCCAAAACAAATAAAACTAGAAACTTATCAGTTCCTTAAAGAACAAAAGCCAAAAGTTGGCACTGCTATTAAATTCCAGGAAAAATTTAATTCAACCAGACTTGTATAATGTCTTGAAAGTTAAGGCTCACTCCTAACAAATCATCACTATCAAGCAAATTATGTCATTCTTGTTTTAAACTCGTGACACAATCAAAGTCATTTTTCAATTCCTAAAGTAGAATCTTAAGCATATTAGAAATGCCATTGGTTAAGGAGTCAAAGTTCTTACATTCAATAAATTCTTACAGAACAGGTACTATTTATGAAATTATGTATCAGAGATAATCACATTTACTTTTGCCGTTACCTCAACACTAGGTGCAATTACTCACAATCTCTTTAGCCAATGTTGAAGTAAAAAAGCTAATGAGCTATTTTGAAAGTTCCTAGATTAGAAATGAACATAGTTCTGGAACTTGGAATTTGGAAATCTGAATGCTTTTTCCAATAGAAATAATGTAATAAATGGCAAAAAAAAAAAAAAAAAAAAAAAAAAAAAAAAAAAAAAAAAAAAAAAAAAAAAAAAAAAAAAAAAAAAAAAAAAAAAAAAAAAAAAAAAAAAAAAAAACCTAGAGGCCTACAATGTAGAGAAAGCACAGTTTTTATATTAGTTATAAGAAGAGTCAGCTCCGTAAATTATTGTTAAAATTATAAAATAGGACTTGACATTTTCTAAATAAGAGCATTTCTCTCATAACTGGAACAGCCTAATTTTAAAAGTTACTTGTTATTACTTTCAACAGAAGATGATACAGAGAAAATGAAAAGCAATATCAAAATTAACTATTGAATATCTGAAATAAAATCTATCATAGAGGTCATCTTTCCAAAAGTGGTACATTTGGTCCCCATCATTGAGTACTAGTTGCTTACTTTAGTAAAGAAATACTAGATGGTGTTTGTTAAAAACCGATGAGACCAAAGTTCTTACAGAAAAGTAAAGGTTCCTTGGAAGCCTAAAATCCAAACTTTTGAGGGTAAGTTCTAACTTCAGACTCTTTATAATAACAAAAGCAAAACATTTAAATAATTATTAAACTATTACACAATTCCTTGGTGAACGTTTAGGACAATTAGTAAATGAAACTGCAGGTATACCAGACCACATTAAACAGAAATAAAAAAAACTGCTTTGACAAAAATATCACTGAACTCTTTTATTTCAGAAATGAGGAAAGGTATTGAACAGCATTTTCCTTTTAAAGTTTAAGAGAAATTAAATGGCCGCTTATGAGAAAGAGCCAACAACGAGTAAATGTTAAAAATTTAAATTTAGGACATATTTGCAGAGTTAATTCGTATATATTATTAACTTGAGCCCCTTTAATAATAACATTTTTGCTCTGACATCTTTCCCATCATAATCTAATAAATCCACCCTTTAATCCTATTTTGCGTCTGAAATAAGACTGAAGCTCAAAAAGGTTGTATGCCCAGCAAAAGCTTCCCACCACAGTATTGCTCATAGCAAGGCTTAACATGGTTCTGTGGGTTATCAATAGATGTTGTAAGTTAGGTGTCTGCGGATAACTTATTAAATAACTTTATGAACTGATACAGAGTTAAACTGCATGACAAGATCACAAGAAAAAGCTACTTTCAATCGGGTAACACACGATAAAGGTGAGGAGCATAGATTTCACCACACGATGAATATCAGCTTTTAGAAGCAACAAACATAAAATTTTCAGTCCTGGCTTGGGTTTTCCGAGTTTGAAAACGGCCAGAAAAGGTGAGTGAGGCCAGAAAGGGCTGAATCGGCTCACACCACGAACTTCATTCCTAACTCCGGAGAACAGAAGAGTATAGAAAATCAAAGTGCCTCAGACCTCTCCAAAGAAAACTATAAAAAGCGTTTGTGGAACAACCCACTGACTTGCAAACCTGGACAGGTGAAGGCCAAATGAAAATTAGGGCTGGAGGATGGCTGTAAAGGACTGGACTGGGTCTAACAGGAACCGGCAAGTTCACCGTGCCTTCTCCAGACGTCGCCCGAAGCTTACCTCCTTGACAGGTGGAAATTTCTTTTTGCACTCCAGGGACAAGGCCCTTAAGTCGCTCTGCATATTCTCCAGCAGCTTCTTCACCGCCTCGGGGCTGTTGGTGCCGGACATGATCCACCACGCTCCGAGACAATTTCAAAGCGGCGCAAACTCCGGCACTGTCAGGTCCTTGGGGCGTCAGGCAGCTCCCTCCACGCACCTCTGGACCTTCCACAGCCCGCTTCTGAGGCTCCGCGGGGACTCCGCTGGGCCTGGGATCCTACCCAAACGAGACCGAGCGCCCCCCGCAGCCTTCCCCCAAATCCCCCGATTCCTCTCCGCGGCGCCCCCGCAGTCTTCCAGCACTGCTAGGCCCCGCCGGCTCCGGCCGAGGAGCCTACTAGGTGGGCAGGTCCCTCTCACTGCCGCGGGGCCCAGCCACACCGGTTGTCACAGGTCAGGCCGGCCAGAGCCTCAGCGCCAGCTCCTCAAACCCCAAAGAATCGCCAACGCCATTAGCCAAGTCGCCCACAATTCTGAGCGCTGCCGGGACACGTCAGCAGCACTTCCGGGCACCGCGGCCACCGCCCCCGCCGTGGCCAACCCGGGCGGGCGAGCCGCAGGCAGGGCGTGGCCACGGGCGTGGACACGCTCTGGGCAGGCTTGATTCCGGAAGGGGGCGACAGCATCAGAGGGGGCTTAGTTCTCTGTTTGCCTCAGCAAAATTTTCTTCCCTTTCTGTGAAAAGTGTGTGAACGGATCACTGGGTATTCCTTGGCGTATCTCTTTGCGTATGTTTGTGTTGTTATATTTCGGCGTAAACAGTTTGCTTCCTTTTGGATTTATCTTCATTTGTCGTGTTCTTCGTTTATGCGCTCGAATCTCCGGGTTAGTGGCCCCAAATCAACACCTACCTGCTTCTAATTTTTTTGTTTGTTTGTTTGTTTTTTCCTCCGTAAGCACCTAAATTGTAATTCCTCCATAGAAGTGCACTTACTGCAGAATAGCCCCACTTATTTCTCTTATCTGGAGATAAAACTTCCAGACCCTCTGCTGGCTTTACATTTCACCCAAAGTAAAGGCGATAATTCTTGAGTTCGTGAACCAGGCACTACGCGATCTGCCCCTCCCCCTTCACCGCCTATCCTCCTCCTTGCTAAAATGAAAGTTTCAGAAGCATTCGGATTCTTTGTTTCCTGCTGTATTTAGAGTGCCTTGGCACATAGTAGATGATCAATAAATATGTGTTGAATGAATGACTACCCTACCAAAAATAGAGTTTTTATGCTCTAATAAGGTATGATATAAGTCTGAAGTGCCAAGTACACGTGAGGTAAGATAAACATAAAGTCTGTGCGTCTCCGACGATCCAGGTCAGTATGCTTTTGTCCAAGATGTTTGAGTAGGAAGTAGAGAGAGGTAGCGTGAAACACTGAACCAGGGTAGAGGTAGGAAATGAAGAAATAAACACCTTTAGACAACTGAGTTGTTGACACCTTTACAGAATGGAAGACTGAGATTGTCAGTTCGTGGCAATGTTCATCTGTAAAATAAGGACTTGCACCACATTACTTTGTAAACAAAATATTTTTTTTTCTGAGAAGCAGCAAAGTAAAAATGGATGAAGGTAGCGCATGACGTAAGAGTAGTACACTCCTAGAAGAAGTAATGTGGATCATTTGTGCCTATTACACAGCTCCTATGATAGAAGTTTTATGTAGTAAAAACTGAATTTAGGAAAAAAAAAAGCTTAGGTGGAATATGTGGCAGATATTATTCTTGAGACCTCAAGGAGCTTTTTTTTAAAAAAATTTTATATATTTATTTTTAGAGAAAGAGGGAGGGAAACCAGTGCGTAGTTCCTTCTCACAACCCCCAACTGGGGACCTGGCCTGCAGCCCAGACATGTGCCCTGACTGGGAATGGAACCAGCAACTCTGTGGTTCTTGGGCTAGCAATCAATACACTGAGACCCACCTGCCAGGGCTCAAGGAGCATGCTTATTTATTTATCTATTTATTTATTTTTAATTGTTGTTCTTGTACAGTTTTCTGTCTTTTACTCCTATCCCAGCCCACCACCCCAGCCCTCCCCACCTCTTTCCCATTTCCACCCCGCCTCCGCCCCCCAGTTTTTGCCCATATGTCTTTTATACTTGTTGCTCTAAACCCTTCCCCTTTTCCCCTGAAATTCCCTCCCCTCTCCCCTCTGGAGACAGTCAGCCTGTTCTCAATTTCAGTGTCTTTGGTTATATTATGCTTGTTTGTTTGTTTTGTTATGCTATCGAAATAAGCCAGGCGGTGAAAGACAAATACCATCTAATCTCACCTTTAACAGGAACCTAATCAAGGAGCTTTTTAAATGATTTTCTAGTACTGCCCCGTTGTGGCGCGTTCTCACAAAGACGGGATGTTGCTTCCCAATCAGGGCATCTACCCAGGTCACCGTTCAATCCATAGTCAGGGTGCCTATGAGAAGGCAACAAAGCAATGCTTCTCTTTCTCTCCTTCTTTCACTCTCTCCCTTTCTCTCTAAAAGCAATGAAAAATGTCCTCAGGTGAGGATTTTTTTTTTAACTAAAATTTTTTTTTAAATGATCTAATAATTGGCCCAATAATCTAGGATCAAGTGTTTGCCCAGTGTCTTTGCCTATGTAACCACTTTT
This sequence comes from Anoura caudifer, assembly GCA_004027475.1. NCBI lineage: Eukaryota > Metazoa > Chordata > Mammalia > Chiroptera > Phyllostomidae > Anoura > Anoura caudifer. The sequence goes on from PVKU01001608.1 coordinate 225,559, forward strand.
TCTTTTAAAATCTAATTTTTATTAGTAGTAATTTTGTCATTATTGACTCAAAATCAACTTCCTTAAGAGTCTTTTATATCTCTATTATATATAGTTGAGGGAATGCAATTGGAATTCATTCATTAAAAAAACAGTATTTTCAATGATTGAAAAAACAATATTTACTTAAGGTGAAACTATTACCTATATCTAGTATTCTGTAAATTTCTTTTTAAAAATAGTTTTCTACATACGTATGCCAAGAGAAATTGGTCCTACCCCAGAAACGGCGTGGTTTTATACCCAAACCAAGCAAATTAGCAAAGGTAAAAACAGTTTTTGGTTTTAGAAGTTAAGAAATGAGCTAAATTTAGTAGTTAGCATTCTAAAAACAATCATTTCTCTTTTAGTAGCAAAAACAAAATTCAAATATAAAGTGTTAAGTACTTTAAGAAGTACTTTCTTTTTTTAAATTTAATCTTTATTATATTTTTCCCATTACCATTTAGTCCCCTTAAACCCCCATCCCCCCAACAGTCTCCACACTGTTGTCCATGTCCATAAATCCTTTTTCTTTTTTTGCTCCATCCCTCCACCCCCTAACCTCCCCACCAATAGCTGTTGTTTGCTCTCCATTTATGAGTTTGTCTGTTTTGCTTGTTAGTTAAGTTTGTTCATTAGATTCCATGTATGAGTGAAATCATATGGTATTTGTCTTTCCCTGAATGGCTTACTTCACTTAGCATAATATTCTCTAGGTCCATCCATACTGTTGCAGAAGAAGTACTTTTAAAATCATAACACACTTATAAATGTTGGTATGACTATAGAATGGTCTTCTGTGGCTACAAAATCTGTCTTCATTGAAAATCATATTAATAAATGCCTAATAAACTTAATCTTATGTTACCATAAGTAATGCTTTCATGGCATTATCAAGTACTAGTTAAGCCTCAGGCCCTGAAGTCAAAAACTCTCTGTTTGAATCTCAGCCCTGTTAGTACCTGGGTGATTCTAGCAATTTATTTAACCTCTCTAATCTTTAGTTTCCGCATCATTAAAAGAAGACAATACAAGTGCTTTCCTGTAAATGAGATTGCTGGTAAAGTACAATGCCTGGCACACATTAATTAAGTATTGGGTAAATGTTCTAAGTAGGTAGCAGAAAAAGATAACTTGTTACAATCATCATTCACTCTCTCTTTTATTAACTTTTAACTAGACTTAATTATCAGCAAGATTTTGCCTTCTAGTTGAAAATTAGGAAGCCCATGTATATTTCTGAGCCTTTGTTATGAATCTTTTAGAAAAATTTTTTAGCCCTGGCTGGTGTGGCTCAGTGGATTAAGTGCGGGTCTGCAAACCAAAAGGTTCCTGGTTCACTTCCCAGTCCAGGCACATGCCTGGGTTGCAGGCCAGGTCCTGGGTAGAGGACACATGATGGGCAACCACACATTGATGTTTCTTTCCCTATCCCTCCCTTCCCCCTCTCTAAAAAATAATAAAATAAATACAATCTTAAAAAAAAGAAACTTAACCTATTTTACCATGACCAAGTGTTCATGTGTAACAAGAAAACTTGTCTAATGTCTATCTCAGCTCAATGATGAAATACAAAGATTGCCCAGTCTACCTTTCTAGTGGTTCAGTCCTTCAGTTTTCACCATGATTCATTTATTCTCCTCTTGGGTTTTTCTCTCTTCTACCTACTCCTTATATATTATTGTTTCCTAGAATTCTATTCTCTGCTTTCTTTCCTTCATTTATCATCCCAGAATGATCTTATGTACACCAGTGGCTCAATTACTACCAATCTATTGATAGCACCCTGTATAACCTCCATACTGACAAATACCAATAGAATGTTCAGATTAACAGAAATATCACAACAGAGACACCACTTGGGTTTACTTATCTAAGAGACACAGAAAGGAATGTAGATGCAATATCGGCTAACAGATAAAAACAAAAGCTTCTAAGCCATCCAAATATTCAAACTTTCTGGAATATGTAATATCAGACCTGGAAACTTCACTTCCCCTTCTGGTCCTAGCCTTACATACACAAAGGTAGCTTGGTGCTATATATAGCATTCTCTAGAGATCACCTCATCTAGGCAAGATAGCTCATCAGTCTTACATTATATAATGCCCAACATGATAGCTAAGTTGCAGTACAGTGGATATTCAGACATAAACAAATCCTTTATTCTCAGCTTCCCTAGACTAACACAGCCTAGTCCAAGTATGTTCCTGAATTTAGGACTATGGGAATAAAACAAGAAACTGTTGCCAGATACCTAAAAAATCATAATATTACCACCCTGGCTGGTGTAGCTCAATGGATTAAGCTCAGGCCTGCAAACCAAAGTGTTGTGGGTTTGATTCCCAGTCAAGGCACATGCCTGGGCTGTTGCCAGGTCCCCAGTGGGGGGCATGTGAGAGGCAACCACACTCCCCCTCTTCCTTCCTTCCTCCTCTCTAAAAATAAATAAATAAAATCTTTAAAATAATAAATGATCATATCAAGCTCTTACACACAAACTTACAACTCCAGAGCTCTTATGTGAGATCCAGACATTGCCTACTCTACATCTTTACCTGAAAGTCTCATTGGCACCTAACACTCTTCCCAGCAAATGAAGTTAGTCCTCTCTATGCATTACCAATGAAAGGCATTATCATCCACTGGTTGCCCAAACCAGGAACCTAAGAATCAAATTTGACTTTTCCAGTTCCCTCATCCACTGAACCTAAGGGGAATCAGTTCTGTTCATTCATTCAATTTTCTCAATTTTGAACTAGCTTGATTCAGGCCATCATCATCTCCAGTTTAAAACAAGTTTCCTACCTCTTGTAAAACAAGACATACAATTGTACTTGTAAAGTACAAGTACTTTGTAATTGTACTTTTTGTACAATTTGTAACAAGTACTTGTAATTGTACCTCTTGTAAGAGGTACAATTGTACTTGTAAAACAAGTACAATTCCTACCTCTAAGTCCATTTTCAATTTATTTCCCACACTGATCACAGAGTCCTCTTTCTGAAGTGAAAATATGAAGCTCTTTTATGATTTTCTATTATTTTCACATCAAAGTTCAAACTCCTTTACATGGTGTACCCCTACTGTTAAAAGAATCTAACTTTTAGATTCTTTTAATCTAACTTTTAGATTCTTTTAGCAGTAGGGGTTCAAAAAAAATAATGCATGAGAAAACAGAGGAAAGGAATTTCACAAAGCCAGGCCCTATGGGAATATAGAAAACCTTAGCATTACTAACTGCTTGATTAATCTCAGCAGTAGATATGTTTTTGCTTGCTTTCTTCTCCCTTCTTTAGTATTTAAGTACCACCGAGACACATTTACTCTATGTCTCTGCTAAGATTTCTCCTACTTCTGATAAGCAATTGCCTCACTCTTAATTTTATATGTATGGAGATTCTACTTTCTCATAGCTCCTGCTTCTTCATGTTTTTGGCTACCTCATGGCCTCTGCTGTTTTTCTTCTTTCTCTGTGTCTATTTAACTTCTATCTCACTATCCTACCAACTATATACTTTATCTTTATGTGTCACATTCAAGTTTCTAAAGAAAAAGAATCTAAATGATTCAGAAAATAAAATATAGATGGTGTACTCAGTTGTGCTATGCTTTTTTTCAGACTACCTCCTAAGTCACTGAAAATAATACAGATTAACTGTCCTTGAAACATGGGACACCATGGCTCAAACTGTTTTGAGAAGGTGAATTGGTTTATGTGGTCAGGATAAGGGGGTCACATAGTACAGAACACAAGCATCTATAGTGAAGAAAATGTAACAGAGATCTGTGGTTGAATGAATTAATAAGAAATATCAAATATATTTATAGATATTTTCTTACCCACTTTTTTGAGTAATTACATTTTTAGTATTATTCGGTTTTTATGATTAAAGATTAAAACTGTTAAACTTATAATTAATAGTTACTATGAATTTAACTTTAGATTTACTTTAGTTAGCTCATGCTATTATTTTTTCTTTGTCATCATTCATTCTCTCTCTGATTTACCTTTCCTGAAATTAACTCATTTTTATGGTTTTCTTTTTCAAAGAATTTTACTTAGTCCAGAAATGACTAGTCTTTAATACCTCTTGGTACGTGCTGTCCATGTACTTCCTAAAATTTGTTCTCAAAGAATCCCTAAAGCTTTAATATTCAGAATTAGAAGTTATAACGTCCTGACTGGTTTAAATTACATGCTGACTGGAGATTTCTTTACAGAATAAAGAAATGATAACACAAGACAAATTAGGAGTAGAGAACCTAAAATTTACCATTTCAAACTCTGTGTTCCTAGATGGAAGAATAAGTTGTTTATATGTTTCTTATAGCTACTCTCCAAAATTATTTTGTAAACATTTTATTTTCTGTCTTTATTATAACTGCTTTCAGGACATAAAAATGATTCTTGTATATGATACATCAAAGTTTGTTTTGAATTGTGTGGAAGGACAGTACCAATGGGGTAACAAAGAAGGAACTGGCATACACTACCTCCCTGTCTAGATTTCTTCCTATGGCCTCCATTTAATCTGTTCTCTGACTGGTTCTTCCTGCTTCTCAACCTATTGCTTTTTCACCAAATGGGCACATACAGTTTCATAGTCTTATTCTTCCTAGTTAGACCTATCTTTTTTAAAATTATATTTTATTGATTATGCTATTACAGTTGTCCCATTTCTCCCCCATCATTATCCTCCACCCTGCACACCCCCTCCCACCTACATTCCCCCCTTTAGTTCATGTCCATGTGTCATAAGTTCTTCAGCTTCTACATTTCCCACACTATTCTTGCCCTCCCCCTGTCTATTTTCTACCCACCATCTATGCTACTTGTTCTGTGTACCTTTCCCCCCCTCTCCTCCTCTCACTCCCCTGTTGCTAACCCTCCATGTGATCTCCATTTCTGTGTTCCTGCTCCTGGTCCAGCTGTTTGCTTAGTTGGCTTTTGTTTTAGGTATGGTTGTTAATATCTGTGAGTTTGCTTTTTACTGTCCTATTATTTATCTTCTTTTTCTTAGATAAGTCCCTTTAACATTTCATATAATAAGGGCTTGGTGATGATGAACTCCTTTAACTTGACCTTATCTGAGAAGCACTTTATCTTCCCTTCCATTCTAAATGACAGCTTTGCTGGATAGAGCAATCTTGGATGTAGGTCCTTGACTTTCATGACTTAGAATACTTCTTTCCAGCCCCTTCTTGCCTGGAAGGTCTCTTTTGAGAAATCCACTGACAGTCTGATGGGAACTCCTTTGTAGGTGACTGTGCCCTTATCCCTTGCTGCTTCTAGAATTCTCTCCTTCATTTTAATCTTGATTAATGTAATTATGATGTGCCTTGGTGTGTTCCTCCTTGGGTCCATCTACTTTGGGACTCTCTGAGCTTCCTGGACTTCCTGGAAGTCTATTTCCTTTGCCAGATTGGGGAAGTTCTCCTTTGTTATTTGTTCAAATAAGTTTTCCACTTGTTGCTCTTCCTCTTCCCCTTCTGGTACCCCTATAATTCTGATATTGGGATGTTTAAGGATGTCTTGGAGGTTCCTAAGCCTCTCCTCCTTTTTTTGAATTCTTGTTTCTTCATTCTTTTCTATTTGTTTGTTTCTGTCTTCCTTCTGGTCCACTCCATTGATTTGAGTCCCAGTTTTCCTCCCATCACCCAGTTTCCAACCATGACTGGTTCCCTGTATTTCACTTATTGTAGCCTTCATTTGTTCATCTAATTTGCTACCAAAATCAACAAATTTTGTGAGCTTCCTAATCACCAATGCTTTGAACTGTGCTTCTGATAGGTTGGCTACCAGTGCTTTGAGCTCTGTGTCTGATAGGTTGACCACCTCCTGGTCGCTCAGATGAATTAGCTCCAGGGCCCCGGTCTGTTCTCCCTTTTGAGCCATCCTTGTATTTTGTTTTTTGTTTTTGTTTGTTTTTTTTTTTTTGTTTGTTTGTTTTTGTCTGGTCACGGTTGTTACGTAGTGATGGGCGGAGGCTTAGGTGTTCATCAGGGCGGGGCAGCCCAGTCACTGGGTTGTGATACTGGATGTAGGGGCGGGGCTGGAGAGGGAACAATGGCACTTGCTCCACGCTCTCTCATGTATTCCAGTCCCTTCAGCCTCTCTCTCCTATCAAATTGGGCCCCCCTAGTGGTGATTTCCGTGTGGGTGGGCCTGCGAATGCTCCAGGACCCGTGGGTCTCCCCAACGAACTCTCCTGTGAGGCTGGGACTCCCTCCTGGCACCTCAGCCCCCACAAGTATTTTCAATGGGTGCTTCTAAGCTTCACTTCCCGGTGCTGGGGCCCAGCATCACGCAATCTGTCTTGCTGCCCATTTTCACCTGGTTTATCTGTGCATGAATGTGTGACCGTGGTCCTCCGCCTTGTGCCTCCCCCACTGCTTGGCCTCCTCAGTTTGGCAAGTGGCAACTGCCGCCTATGCGCCTGGGGTGACTGCGCGCCTGGGACCACCAGCCACCACCTCATCCCACCGCAACCTGACTCTGCTGGCCGTGGACTCCGCCCCTCTTTCCACTCTGGGTGAATCATTGTCGGACTCCTGTACAATTCGATTTTCTCTCTGTCCTGGTTTGTTTTTTTTTTGTTTTTGTTTTTGTTTTTGTTCTATATTTTTGTTGTCCTTAATCTTGGCTGTGAGAGGAGGCACAGCGCGTCCACCTATGCCTCCATTTTGGCCAGAAGTCTAGTTAGACCTATCTTAATGCAGTTAACACATGTATGTCCAGCTGTTTGACCAGACACCTCAAAATGTGATTTTGAGTTAAAAGACATCCCATAAAGGCACTTATAGAGGCAGGAAGTCATGTTGTGTTAGTTCAGTATTTCCTAACTGGCAAAAGCAGGAGAGAGATGGTCTACGCAAAGCAGCCTAAGTCTGAGTCTGCCTTCTCTAAGTCTGAAGAGAGTTGCCATTTATGGAGCAACTGAGCGAGAAGCTCTCTACTAAACTCATTTACTATCTCATTTAATTTAATCTTTGCAAAAAGTCCTGTGAATTAGGAATCACTGTCTGTTTTACAGATGAGGAAACACAGGCTCAGAGAGATTAATTCACTTAACAAAGGTCCTGTAGCTAGGGAGTATGAGTCAGAATTCTACCTAGGATTTTGACTTGAAATCGTATTCTCCTACTTCTGTATTTTAGAAGTGACAAGTTGTCCCATGAAAAATCTGGTGAAGCTTGAGTCCTGGTTCCTCCTTCAATCTATTTCCTGATTATCTTATTGATTAGAATCTATCTTTCAGATTGATTATTTGTTTAGGAGGAAAGAAATTTAGGTTTTTCATAAAATTCAATACATTTCTCTATGTGGAATAACATATATCCCGTTTAACCATAAGCTTATTTTTCTGTCTTCAGTGGAAAGGCCCTTGTTATTTATAGCTATATTCCTGGCAACTGGCATATATATACTAGGCTCCAGTAAACATTTGTTTTAGTTGTATAGGTTCTCGTCCTCAATCATAGAGGAACAAAGGTACTGAGAAGTTATTCAGACAAGAATGCACGTAAAGGAAAACAAAATAAAGGACTAGGGTATACGCACTGGGCAACCTGCTCCCACAAAGAGGACTAAGTCTGGTGCATTGAAGGCTGCCATGTATCTGTCACCATACGCCTTTTCCAAAATAGCTGCTTTTTTTCCCTCAAGAAACATTGGTTAAGTGATTGAGTGAGTGAATGAGTTGAGTAAGTAAATGAATGCTGTGACTGGGATGAGGTTTCTTTATTCAAATCTTCAGAACTCAACTGTTAAAATACCTGGCCATTGTAAAAAGAACTGTATGTAGCATATGGTGTGTGCCAGAAGTAAATGTCTCAAGTCTTTTAAGTAAAACCTGAGTGGCAACCCAGAATTCTTCTGTGATCAATGAAAACATTGTAGATTCTTGACCAAGACTTGGTTACTTTACATGCAGTAATAGATGACTTTTGTTATCTGACTCCCCTCTCCCTCTAATTTCTCCCCATTCCCCCACCTGCAGCCCTCAATACCCCAGGACGTGTTATCTGCTCTGCAAAGCAAAAGGAAAGAAAAGGAATTAAAAACAGGAATTTAATGGGGTGTGGGGTTTTTTTGGTTCCCTTTTCCTAGCAATCCTGCTTCTCGGTTGCCTGCTTTTTCAGCCTGCCTCAACCATTAGCCAGACCTACATCTTCAGAGTCATCCCTACTGAAACAGGTACAGCACTGCATTTATTTCTCCCCAATTGATCTTTTCTTTTTCTTTTTTTTTCTTTTCAATGGTAAATATACTCTGGTTCTTTTCAAGAAACAATACAAGATCTTTTTAGAGTTACAAGGGATTAGAGGTAGAAAAGATGTTAGCGATCATCTAACCCACTTGTTTTACAGAAATGCCCAAGGCCACAGATAACCCAAGCTAAGTTAGTGATGTTATCATAAGTGTAAAATTCCTAGCATACTGCTTGCAGTATGACTGGTACTCAAAAACCCAGAATTCTCTGTCCTGTTAATACATAGCCAAGAATAGCCAGTAACTGTTTTCGCTAATTACATGTATGCACTGAATTGCACATTTTTATTGTAAGACATTTGTGGGCAGCTGGTTTTATTTTAAAAAAATTATTGGCAAGGCCAAGTAGGGAGCTCCCAGGGCCTATGCCTTCACAGAAACACACACACACACACACACACACACACACACACACGAAAGAAAAAGAAAAAAGAATAAAACTCTCAGAATCAACTTTGCCAGAACTCTGATAAATAGTCAAAGATTTATAGCTACCAACAGAACACGGAATGAAGAAAAAAGTGACTTACACCAGCAGGAGAGATGTGCGGTATTTTAGTTCAGCCTTGTCCCATCCACTTCCCCAGTTTAGCTGGGAGCCTTCTAGATGACAGTTAATGTGCCTGGTGCCAGAAAAAGAGGAGTGGACCTTGTTCCCAAGGAATTGTGTTTGTCTGCTCTGATCTGTCTGGGAGGCCAGACCAGCACAATTGCCTGAAGGACTGACCAACACAATTGCCTTTGTTTCACCTGACTCAGAACTCTTTCAGGGTGGAAAAACTGCTAAGCTAGGGCATTCTTTGAAAACATTGAAAGGCAAATGAACAAACTTAGGAATCTCTCTCTTGAATATTTAATACAGTCTAAATATTTATATAGCTACCCATGTAAACATGTTTATAAATTATATATATTTAGACTATATACAGATATAAAATATATAAATATAATTTACATATGCATTTAGGCCATATTTACATATATTTAGGCCACGAGCTGCCAGCTGCTTTACAGGATGGGTGAAGGAACCTGATCTTTCACCAGCAGCACATGAGGGTTCCTGTATCTCCACCTTCCCACTAACACTTTACATTATTGGACTTTTTACCAGTTTGATGGATTTAAAGTCTTGTCTCACAGTTTTAATTTGTATTTATCTACTTAGTAATGATTTTTGTACATCTCTTTGTGCACTTACTAGATTTGTCCATATTTCTATTGGGTTTCCTCATTGTTGACTTGGAGACCTTTCTCATATATTCTAGATGTTAAGCATCTCACCAGTACTGGACAGTATAAGTGAGATCTTCAAATTTGCTATATGTGTGTTAACTTTGTTCACAAGGTTCTTCATTGAAAATAAATCCTTAATTTTGATAAAGTCCAACTTTATCCAGGCCCTGGCTGAGGAGTCTTCATTATTTTTTTGTCATTTCTTTAACTTAAGGGTTGTCCTCACCAATGGGCCATTCCAACTTTCCATATTATTGAAATTACTTAAGTTGAAGAGCCATGAGCTTGCATTATATGGATTTAAATGTGTCGGCCCATGCATGGATTTCAGAAAAAGGAGCATTCAACCAATTCATATTGATGTTTTAGAATAGTTTTTCAAAGTTCTGCAAAGCTCATTAACAAAGTTGGTGACCAAAGTAGGCAGTATGCTGACATCAGGACTAGGCCTGGATAATTTCCCAGAGGTTTTCTAATAATATAATAATACACCTATAATTAGAAACTGACTTCTCTCTTTATTATCTGTATGTACTCTTGAATCCTTGACCAATCAATTTCAAATGGGAAGGCCATAGGGATGGAATCTAAGAGTTATTCTTCACTCTCCCTAACTGTATGATTGACCTAGGTTTTACTTTGATTTAATGAGGAGCCTTTGTTGATCTTTTCAAACCATAAGGAGGCATCTGCAGGACCACCAAAACATTCAGCTAATTCCTAAAGGTCAGAAAGTCCTGGAGAATATGCTTCTAAAACTAATCTGAATTGTGTAAATTATTGTTTGCTTTTTCATGGTTCAGGGAAGTCCTTTATCATACAAGGCAGATTGAGACCAATACGTAAGAAGATTTGTTGAGGAGGGACAATTGGGGCCCTTTAACTTTCCTTCTGCCAGGTCCAAGTACCAGAGAAGGAGGCCCAGGGTCTTGAGTAACCATAGAAAACTGGGGAATCAGCAAAGTAGGAACAGGTTTGGGGAAGGGTTCGGAGATACAAGGAGGGTCAGGACATGGTAGAAGGGGAGCAGGAAGGACATGCGAATAGTTGAGGAGAGGAAAAGGAGGCAGGTATGAATGCCTTTGAGGCTGGAATAGATGAGGGAGTGACATTTGAGGAGGACAAGTGGATCATCCAGGGATTAAATAGCAAAAGGTAAAGCAGATTGAGATTGTTGAGTGACATGACAATAGTAAGACTGAGAAAGCCACTTTTTAGTTTCTTCATATCAAGAGAAATAAGTAGATCATCATTAAGAGGGGCTTTCAGATACTTAGGATACAAGGGCCTCCCATAAATGAACCTACCTCAGGAAGAGGACACGGTAGTTCCAAATATCCTTTGTAACATTTTGACATTTTTGGACATATTAGACTGTGTTGGTGCCATAGTGATGGAACATATAGTCAGGAGGAGAGGAACCCGGTGGAGTGAGAATTTCTTATGGAATTAGGCTGCTATTCAAATAAAGAAGAGCCCTCACAAAAGATCTAGGAGGGTTCCCACTTAACAGGAAAAAGCCCAGGAAGAATTTCATTCAACAGAAAGAGCCAGGGATTGGATCCACACTTCAAAAACAAAAACAAAAACAAAACAAAACAAAACAAAGCAAAAAATACAAAAACCCAAGATGACTTTCATTCAGAGAAATTCTCAGAGAAGAGTCAGGAAGAATTTCCCTCCAGAATTAAATCCCTACTCAAAAAGTGCTGAGATGTTTCTAAGGAAAAGTACAGCAGTTCCTCAAAAAATTAAAAATAGAATTACCATATAACCCAGCAATTCCACCTCTGGGCATATATCCAAAAGAAATGAAAGCAGGGTTGCAAAGAGATAGTTGTACATACATATTCATAGCAACATTATTTATAATAGCCAAAAATGTGGAAGAAACCCTCATGTTTATTGACAGATGAATGGTAAACAAAATGTGGTATATACATACAATGGAATATTATTAGCCTTAAAAAAAAAGGAAATTCTGACGCATGCTACAACATGGATGAACCTTGAGAACATTATGCTAAGGAAACGAAGGCACTCAGAAACAACAAATACCATATGACTCCACTTATATGAGGTATCTAGAGTAGTCAAATTCATAGAAGCATAAAGTAGAATGGTAGTTGCCAGAGGCAGGGGGTGAGGGGATAGAGGGTATGGAGAGCTATTGTTTAACTGGTATGAGTTTCAGTTTTACAAGATGAAAAACTTCTCAAGATTGGTTGCACAGTAATGTGAATATACTTAATACTTAAGTAGGTTAAGTATATTGACCTATACTTAAAATGGTTAAATGGTAAATTTTATGTTATACACATTTTACCACAATTAAATGTCTTTTTAAATTCCTAAAAAAAGCCAAGATGACTTTTGTTCAGGAAGATTCTTGATCAAACAGAAAAGAATCAAGAGCACCATTCAAAGTAATTCATTATTGTGTTACAAGAGACAAATGTCTGAATGACCGAATTAGGAGCTGTGATTTACCACTGTGTTATTGGGCCACATAATTTTCCCTTCAAAATTCATATGTTGACGTTCTAACTCTCCGTATCTCAAAATGTGATGATATGGAGATAAGGCCTTTAAAGAGGTAATTAAGGTAAAATAAAGTCACATGGGCATGTCCTAATCTAGTAAAACTGGCATCCTTATAGAAGAAGAGATTAAGAAACTAACATAACCAAAGGACAACCATTTCAGGACACACTGAGGAGGCGACCATCTTGTAGGCCTAGGATAGCAGTCTCAGAACAAACCAAACCTGTGGATACCTCGATCTCAAACTTCCCAGCCTCCACTGAGAAAATAAATTTCTGTTGTTTAAGCACCCAGTTTGTGTTATTTTGTTATGGCAGCCCTAGCCGACTGAGGATCTCAATATCCTCAGTACTACATCGTGAATCTCTAGTTCCCCAGCCTAGGAGGATACAAACGATTTTGAGGATCCAGCACAAATACCTGGTAAGAATAATTCTTCAAAGTCTCACTCATAGTATTATACTTTTATTTTTTACTTATTGACCCATCTTCTCATTCGACATTGCATTCCTGCCCCCCCCCTTTCACTATAATTTCTTACTTCATTAAGAGAGGCATCAGTTTCCAACTAAATAATACACAATTAATACACAATTAATCCCAGTATTAATACCCTGGAAGAATGTTGCAAATTAGTAGCTGCCTCTTTTATACTTGCCATAACTTGGTAATCTTTTGGTTTGAGGGGTGGGAGGACTGACTATGCCCCCTGAAGAACTTGCAGACTGGTATGTGATCATTTTCTGCAATCTGGCTTTACATGTAGCTTTGCAATCTGGATTTGTATGTATTTGTTGTTGTTTACTACTTTAAGACCACTATGTTTACTTGTCACTGTACAAACAATTCTGAGGGCTAATATAAATTTTATTAATATAGAAATAGGAGTACTGTGATAACTCAGTCACTGGAGAAATAAAACCAAACTGACAAAAAACATTGTCTGTCAAATGTAAACCAAACTGTCAACCAGTTATTTTCTCTTTTATGGAAAAAAGTGTCTTACAGCCAAGTTTGTGCAGCAAAAATACTTGCAGCAAAGATGTTTAAGGTGAAATTACTTAGAACCCCAGCTAACAACCCCTCTGGGGGTGACCCCTACCACTATTCTGTTTGACAGCTGTTTGACAAGGGATGCCTGCAGAGTCCCATCATCACTCACTGCTCTGTCCTCTTCGCTCTCATTTTCTTCCTTTCTCATTCCACCCTTATTTCACAATGGCCTCTGCCCTTACGTCTTGGCTTTCATGTCCACAACCAGCCTTAATCCTTCTTCCAGCAGCCCCTCTGACCCTGGCCCCATATTCATACTCCCGTCAATGGTCTTATCTCCTCTGCTTCCAAGGTATCCCTTGCCATGTAGCTCTGTTCATTTTCCACTTATATTATCTCCTCCACTAGTTCTCATCTTTGCCACTAGAGTCCTCTCTGTCATTAGACCCTGACTCCCTCCATTTCTCTCTTTTCTCTTTCTTAAATCTGGGCTTCTTTCTGACACCTGAGCATTTGTTGCCTCTGGATCTGACAATGCTCTCACTTTCCTTTTTATCCTTAAGTTTGGGAACTACTCTTACAGCAGAAGTGAGTGTTTTTTTCCCCCCAGATTCTACATTTGTAATAGACTTTCATTTACAGCCTGCCTTTCCCCCTTTTCCATGAAAGCACACTCAGATTCTTGGCCCCTTCCCTCCTGAGACCTCACTTTGTAAACTACATCTTCTCACCTGCTGGAATCCTCTCTCAGAACATAGACATCTATCAGTTATGGTTCAACCTATGAACCTCGGTGATTCATTGATCTTTTTCTCCCCCAACCACTGATCCTTTCTACACCATCACCAGCAGAGCTTTCACTGTGGCTCAATCTGAGTTAATCCTCCCTGTTACATGGTGGTCAGATCCACCAGCCCTGCTGACTGGCCTCTTTTCTCCCAACCATCTTAGGCATTGAGGGTTCAAGCCTGCCCTTTTCAGCCCCACAAAGAAGGGAAGCATTCCCTCTGAGTTCAGTTTTTATGTCTGGAAGAAGTTGGTGGAGATGGCTTTAGATATTCTATCATGATCAAATAGTCTGGGGAAAAGTTGGGAAAAAGACCTCTTGTTTCTCAGCCACAATCATAGGGATTCCAAGCTGATGAGCTGGAAAACTCAAAGAAGAAGGGGAAGGAGGAGGAGGAGAAGAGGAGAAAGCAGAAGGAATGGAGGAAGAAGAAGTAGTTCTGAGTATATATGATGAGGTCTGTCCGGAAAAAGTCCAGTCATTGTTAATATAACAAGAATGGTTTGCATGACATTAGTGTAACCTGGCAGATAAGGAGAGTGGACTGGAATGCCCATGGGTGAACAATTACAACTTCACTGTACCTGTCAGTGGGGGTAGTAGATGCTGTTGAGTGAGCATGTGTACTGTGTAGCCGTTGCATTTGAAATGACTGAGTAGAGCAATAAATCTGCATCAAATTTTCTGTTGATCTTGAACATTCCTCCATGGAAACTGTTCAGATGCTGCAGAAGCTATGGCAATTGGTGATTGGCAGCTTCATCACAACAACACGCCTGCTCATGCGTCACATCTCCTGCAGACTTTTTAAGGGAAACATCAAATCACCCAGGTGACTCAGTCTCCCTACAGCCCAGATTTGGTGCCCTGAGACTTCTGGCTTTTCCCAAAACTAAAATCACCTTTGTAAGGGAAGAAATTTCAGACTCTTGATGAGAGCCAGGAAAACATGATGGGGCAGTTGATGGAGACTGGGAGAACTGTGTGAGGTCCCAAGGTGCCTACATTGAATGGGACTGAGGCATCATTGCAATATGTACAATGTTTCTTGTATTTTGTTCAATAAATGTCTCTATTTTCCATATTACATGGCTGGATACTTTCTAGACAGATCTTGTATAGAGTTCAGAATCTAAGGACTTCTCACCTCAAAGATTGTGGGCTTACCTTCATCCAGGACAGCCATGTCTCCACAAACATTGAATTTTTTCTTTAGGGATGAAAATGCTAGCAAGAAAATTAGGGATTTCAGGGGTTAAAGAGACCCAGGAAATAGCACTGGCTGGTGTGGCTCAGTGGATTGAGTGCTGGCCTGCAAACCAGAGTTGATTCCCAATCTAGGCAACTGCCTGGGTTGCGGGCCAGGTCCCCAGTAGGGGATGTGCAAGAGGTAACCACACACTGATGTTTCTCTCCTATCTTTCTCCCTCTCTTCCCCTCCCCTCTCTAAAAATAAATCAATTAATTAAAAAATCTTTTTTTTTTTAAAAGGAGAGACCCAGGAAATAGTCAAGTCCAAATAGCCCCTTGTTTTTTAACAACTCTCAGGAGACTGTAAAAACTAGTGACCTGGGAAATAATTGTATGGTAGATAGGCATCTACGTGGTCCAGAGGCTTCAGTAAGTAAGGAATTCCCCACACCACTAAGCACATTGATTGCCCAAGATTCACATTCAGGATAGCCATGCTTTAAAGAGCAGCTTCCTAATAACATTGGGCACAGAGCCAGAGAACCAGTCCAGGCCAAACCAGCCCAGGCTTGTTTGCGTTGCCCCTACTTTCAGATAGTTTGACTTCTGGATCTCTGAGTGTCATCTCAGAGTGGGGCCAGTAGAGGGGCCATTAGAGACTCAGCAGGTTCCCAGGTGCTTGCCATTGACAGGGAGGCCAGAGAGAGCAACTTGTGCGTGTGGGAGCATACTCAACTTTAGGTTGCAAGAAAGAGCCAGAAGGAGAATGCAATCCCGATGGCAGAGGAGGGCATGTCAGGGGCAGAAAGGACTGAAGGATTCCCCAAGTCAGAGGGGGAGAAGCAACCTGCCCAAGCCAGATCCCACCAGTTCTGCCATAGAACAGACAGGGTCCTTCCAAAGGAAAATGAGAACATAGCAAGCTATTTTCAGTGACTTTGGTTCCATAAAAAAGGGCAAGGAGCAAGAAGGCCTACTGCAAAAAACCTGGTCAGTACCAGCTGCTATGCAGAGCCCAAGTTCAGATGAAAGTAGAGCTGACATTATGGGCTTTTGAGATCCTGAAACTCAAGTGGCACAGGCAAAGTCTTGGGGTTAAATCATGGAAAGAAACAGGGTCTTAGGTAGAAATTTACAGCATTTGAGAAAAGTCAGAACAATGAGGAATTTCAGTTCCAGGCATGGTTTTCACATGGGAAATCCTGTGTCTACAAGGCCCTTATCCAGATCGAAGGAAAAGGGACAAGTGCCATATCAAGCAGGCTCTGAGGATGGGGGTAGTCCTAGTAGGGACAGGGGTGATGATAACCCTGAGGGTCATCCTGTTTCAATGATCAAACGAAGGGAGGAAAGAAAAGTTTTCTGGAAAAACACACCAAATCCGACTTTTTAACACAGTTGAGCTGAATCTGATTTCTGGGAGTGCATGGCCTTTGTTATAACAGTTGTGAGTGCAGAAAGCCAGGAGGTCAGAGAACAAGGTGATACCCTAGCTTAGCTCTTCAATGTCAACCAGTCATGTCCTCATAATTTCCACGGTCCCTGAGGGGTGTGGCTCCCCGGGTAATCCTATATCGCTTGTACTCCAGACTTTTCAAACTTCTTAATTAAAGACTCAGGGAAGCTAAATATCAAGCCCAAGGTTGCCGGGCTGGTGAAGCCTGATGCCTCGAGCGTATATGGTTTTCTTCCAGCTTCATCCTCAGTTGAGAATATACGCTGAATGTCAAGGTAGAAAATTTTGTTCTTTGGAGTTCCCAGGAGAAGCCAAATCTTTGTTTTGGGGAAAACAAAATCAACAGTCATAGCAGTAGAAACTTATTTCAATTTACCTGTTTTAACATGACAATAGAAATATTCATTTTTGCTATGCATCAATTATACAGCTTAAAAAGTAAAAGATTGTACATGTCTAATTAGAAGCACTTCTTTAATGTAGGTCTTGTAAAAATCAGAATAAATGCAGTAATTTATACAGCTGGACACTCCTGCCCTCTGCTGGCTACAGCTGACTATCTCAGTTTAGTTGTACTAAAATAGTAATTCTTGATACCTGTCAACTTCTCTAAAAAAAGATAGCTAGTTGTTCCTCTATGTTGACTAGGAAATTTCTTAGTTTATTTCCTTCAAGAGCCATACGCAGAGACAGAAAGAGAAAAAGAGAGGCACAGAGACAGAAAGAGAAATACCAAGTTGATAGATATGGAATAACAGGCATTTCTGCCCTCCCCTCCCCTCTCTCCACCTTATTGCATTGTAATAGACTGCTCAAGTACTGATTTGTTTCATTATATTTTAATAAGACAGAAACAATGCTTTCTTGATTCAAAATATAATAGACCTAAAATAGTACCTGGTACATAATATGGTGCTCAGTAAATTTATGCTGAATAAATGAGTGGCAGCCACAGAGAAAACTGGAGAGAGGTTGAGAAAAAGGAGGAAAAGAGACAGGACCTATTATTTCAAGGACTCTTCCCACCTATCTTTCAGAGAAAGGTTTATTTCAAAAATACTAATATCACACTTAGTATGTTCTAGGCATAGGACATAGAAACCCAATTAAGTTGGCACACATATACATTTGAAAAACATTCTTATATGGTCCCTATAATAACCCTATAAAATAAACACTATTATATTCATTTTACAGATGAGGAGACTCAAGGGGAAAGAGGTTAAGGCAAATTTCCCAAGCTAAATAACTAGTAAGTGATGTGGATGGGAGTTGAATCCAGGAAGTTTGGCTCCACAGCTCACACTTCAGCCAGCAGTACGGTGCCTCTCTAAAGGATGTGACAAAGAGGGGAGAGTGAGACAAAGAAGAAAAATGGCTTCAGGAGTATTGGACCAGTCTTTCCATGTAACTCACCTGTCCGCTGCAACGTGTTTATATCAGAGATGACATCACTATAGAGAGAATCAAATTACCAATTCAGTGCTTCTCACACTTGATCACAAAAGGGGAATTAATCACATAGGTGGGTAAAGCATCCATGGACTGGAGGCTTAGAGGACCCAGAACAGTCTAATGGGAGAAATTTCTTAATAGTTTTTTTATTCTAACTAAAAACTGATTAAATCTTTTCACCTCTAACAATGGATAGATCATCCAGACAGAAAATCAATGAAGAAACACTGGACTTAAACTACATATTAAATCAGAAGGCCCTAACAGACATTTACTGTAAATTTCACTCAGTAGTAGCAGAGTACACGTTCTTCTCAAGTGCATGTGAATACTCACCTTCGAATAGATCTTAGGCCACAAAAGAAGTCTTAATATATCTAAGATTGAAATCATATCAATTATCTTTTCTGACTTCAGTGATATGAAAGTAGAAATTTAACATAAGTGGAAAAGTGAAAAATTCAAAAAATATGCAGAGATCAAACAACATGCTTCTGAATCATCAATGGTCAAAAGAAATAAAAAGAAAAATCACAAATATCTTGAGACAAACGCAAATGGAAACCCAGCACACTAAACTTAGGGGATGCATCGAAAGCAGTCCTGAGAGTGAAGTTCATGTGACAAATGCCTTTGTTAGAGAAAAAAAATTCCAATGAACAACCTAAGTTTACACCTCAAGGAACAACAATTAAAGCAATAAACTAAGCCCAAAGTTAATACAATGAAGGAAATAAAATCAGAGTAGAAATAAATGAAATCGAGAATAAAAAGTTTGTGTACAATTAGTACTATTTCTTCCTTAAGTGTGTGACAAAGAATTTAACAGTGAAACTTCTCTCTGGTGTTAGCACCATGGTCTTAGAAGTCTCCACACCGTGAGAACCAAGTGGAGGAAGAAGCCAATGCACAGGCTGAAGCACTAAGGAAGAAAGATGAGGCAGAGGTCCAAGTAAACTGCTAGCTTGTGTACCCATGGAAACCACAGGAGCAGAAATAAGGGAAGCCAGAGGCCAGGGACGCTGGTACAAATTGTTCGACTGTATGCCTGCTATCTAGAACTTCTCAATGAATCTAGAACATACATGCCACCTTATCAATGCGACCACCTTTTGAGAGACCCACCTACTCTTACAAAAACAGTCCCTCCTGGTCCTTTGCCCTGCACCTGTGACATTCTAGACTGAATCTGTTCTCAGTTGCGGCTGAATGTAATGTGCATAATACATAATCTCTTCTGTCTTAGCTGAAGGAAAAAACAGTGAAACTTCTTCAAAGCTGTTTTTTTTTGGGGGGGAATTTAAAAAAAATTAGGTATTACATAGAATAATACCTAAAATTAACAATATGTTGGTATACAGTACTATAAATTCAATGAACCAAAAATTAATTATGCTCTCATTTCTTTCAGGTAAATACCTAGAAGTGGGATTACTGGGTGGCATGGTTAATATATGTTTAACTTAAAAAAAAACAACTGCCAAACTCTTCGCTGAAGTGGCAACACTATTTTGCATTGCCACTAGTAATGTATGTGAGTTCTGGTTGCTCCACATCCTCACTGAAACTTAGCTTTTTTTTTTTTTCTTTTTAATTTTAGCCATTCCAGTAGGTGTATAGTGGTATTACTTTGTGGTTTTAATTTGCATTTCTCTAATGACAACATGTTGAGCATCTTTTCATTTGTTTATGTTTCATCCATATATCTTTTTTGCTGAAAGGCCTGTTGAAATCTCTTTCCTATTTTTATTTATTTTTGATTTAAAAATTTTTATTGTATTTTTCTATTACCATTTAGCCCCCTGATACCTTCCTACCCACACAATCACCACACCCTTGTCCATCTCCTTGAGTCCTTTTTCCTCTTTGCTCAATCCCTCCATCCCCTAACCATCCCCACCCGCACAGCATCATTCTGCTCTCCATCTATGAGTCTGCTTCTATTTAGCTTGTTAGTTCAATTTGTTCATCAGATTCCACATATGAGTGAAATCATATGGTATTTTCCTTTCTGACTGGCTTATTTCACCTAGCATAATATCCTCCATGTCCATCCATGCTGTTGCAAAGGGTAAAATTTTCTTCGTTTTTATGGCTGAGTAGTATTCCATGGTGTAAATGTCCCAAGTTTTATCCACTCATCCACTGATGGGCACTTGGGCTGCTTCCACATCTTAGCAATTGTAAATAATGCTGCTTATGTTATTTCGAATTAGTGTTCTGGATTTCTTTGGATATATTGCCAGAAGTGGGATCCCCTGGTCAAAAGGCAGATCCACTTTTAATATATTGAAGTATCTCTATACTGCTTTCCATAGTGGCTGCACCAGTCTGCATTTTCACAAACAGTGTAAAAGGTTTCCCCTTTCTCCACATCCTCACTAGCACTTGATGTTTGCTGATTTATTGATGGTAGCCACTCTGACAGGTGTGACATGGTATATCATTGTGGTTTTAATTTGGAGTTCTCTGATCATCAGTGACATTGAGCATCTTTTCATATATCTACTGGCCATCTGTATGCCGATTGGGAGAAAAGTGTATTCAGGTCCTTTGCCCATTTTTTCATTGGACTGTTTGTTTGGTTTTCTGTGTGTTGAGTTTTATAAGTTCTTTATAAATTTGGGATATTGACCCTTTATCAGATGTATCAGTGAATATGTTCTTCCATTCTGTGGGTTGTCTTTTTATTTTGTTGATGGTTTCCTTTGCAAAAACATTTTAGTTTGATAAGGTCCCATTATTTATTTTTTCTTTTGTTGTCCTTACCTTGGGAGGTATATCAGATAAAATATTGCTACAAGCAATGTCCAAGGTTTTACTGCCTATATTTTCTTCTAGGATTTTTATGGTTTGGGGTCTAATATTTAAGTCTTTATTTTAAAATTATATTTGTGTATGGTATAAGAAGGTGTTCTAGTTTTATTTTTCTGTATATATCTATACAGAAATTATCTATACAGAAATACACCATTTATTGAATAAACTATCTTTAGCTCAATGGTATGTGCTTGCTTCCTCTGTTGAATATTAACTGGTGATAAAGTTGTGGGTTTACTTCTGAGCTCTCTATTCTGTTCCATTGATCTATGTGTCTGTTTTTATGCCAGTACCATGCTGTTTTGATTAATTGCTTCAAAAGTATTAAATACCTAGGAAATAATCTAACCAAGGATCAAAAAGACCTGTACTCAGAAAATTATAAGACACTGAAGAAATTGAAGAGGGTACAAATAAGTGGAAGCACATACTGTGTTCATGGGTAGGAAGAATTAACATCATTAAAATGTCCACACTACCCAAATTAATCTATAGTTTCAATGAAATTCCTATTAAGATTCCAATGACATATTTCACAGAACCAAAATATATATATTTCAGAAATTTATATGGAACTGCAAAAGGCCCTGCATAGAAACAGTGATCCTGAGAATGAAGAACAAAGTTGGAAAAATTACCCTACCTAATAACAAACTATAAGACCATCATTTTAAAGGACTAACATGTTTCCTATTGTTAAATATTGAGAGTTCTTTTTATATTTTTGGGTACAAGTCTTTTACCAGGTATATGAATTGCAAAGATTTTTCTCTCAGTCTGTCACTTCTTTTAATTCTTTCAGGGTTTTTTTTTTTTTTTTGCAAAAAAGTCTTGCACTTTTCATAAAATCTAAAGTGATACATTTTTGTATCATGCTTTTGGTGTCATAACTATGATTATTTTTGCCTAACTCATAGCAACAAAGATTTTCTTTCTTTTTTTTTTTGCTAGAATCTAATCAGTATTATTTCTTTGATAAGTGTTTGATA
Source organism: Anoura caudifer (assembly GCA_004027475.1). Classification (NCBI taxonomy): domain Eukaryota; kingdom Metazoa; phylum Chordata; class Mammalia; order Chiroptera; family Phyllostomidae; genus Anoura; species Anoura caudifer. The sequence goes on from PVKU01001608.1 coordinate 247,323, forward strand.
AAACTCACCAGTGGAGCTATTTGGATCTGAGGTTTTCTCTGTTGGAAGACTTGCTACTAATTCAATTCTTCAGGTAGCTACAGGACTGTTCAAGTTATCTATTTTGTCTTGAGTGAGGCTTTTTAGTGTTCCTTGCTCAGGTATTTCTTTTCATTGAACTTGTCAAATTTAAAGTTGTTTGTAGTATTCCTTTATTCTTGCAATATCTGTATATTTGTAGTGATGTCTCCTCTCAATTCTATATTGGTCATTATTGTCTTCTCTTTTTCTTCATCACTGTGGTTAGGTTTATCAATTTTATTGATCTTTTCAAAGAATCAGGTTTTGGTTTTATTTTCTCAAATTGTTTTTCTGTTTTTCATTTTACTAATCTCCACTCTTATTATTTGTTTCTTCTCCTTCCTTTGAGTTCAATTGTTCTTTCTAAACATTTTTATTTTATTTTTTGTTTTTTAATCCTCACCCAAAGATATGTTTATTGATTTTGAAAGAGAAGAATGGAGGGAGGGAAGGAGAAAGGAGCAAGAGAGGAGCAAGAGGAGCAAGAGAGAAGCAATATAATTATTGCCATTGTATTAATATTTTTAGTCTTCTTAAAGAAGACCCTTTAACATTTTATATAATACTGGTTTGGTGGTGATGAACTCCTTTAACTTTCTATTGTCTGGGAAGCTCTTTATCTGCCCTTCAATTCTAAATGACAGTTTTGCTGGGCAATCCTGGTTGGACCTACAGGTCCTTGGTTTTCATCACTTTGAATATTTCTTGCCAATCCCTTCTAGCCTGCAAAGCTTCTCTTGAGAAATCAGCTGACAGTCTTATGGGAACTCCCTTGTAAATAACTAACTGCTTTTCTCTTGCTGCTTTTAAGATTCTCTTTATCTATAACCTTTGGCACTTTAATTAAGATGTGTCTTGGTATGGGCCTCTTTGAGTTCATCTTGTTTGAGAATTTCTGTGCTTCCTGGATTTGTGTGTCTGTTTCCTTCACCAAGAGAGGGAAGTTTTTTGTCACCATTTTTTGAAATAGGTTTCCAATTTCTTACTCTCTCTTCTTCTGACATCCCCATAATATGGATATTATACACTTGAAGTTGTCCCAGAGGTTCCTTACGTTATCCTCCAAAAAAAAAAAAAAAGTTTTTCTTCTTCCTGCTCTTCTGATTAGTTGTTTTTGCTTCTTTATATTTCAATCAGTGTGGCTTCTCAGTTTTATCTAGTGTACTCTTGATACCCTGTCAATTGTTCTTTATTTCAATTAATGTATCCTTTGTTTGGGATGGAATTTTTTTGTGTGCTGTTGAGGACCTCACTAAATTCCTTCAGCATGCTTATAACCTGTGTTTTGAACTTTGCACCTGGTAGATTGCTTGTCTCCATTTTTAGTTCTTTTTCTGGAGTTGTGTTCTGTTCTTTCATTTGGGCCATGTTTCTTTGTCTCCTCATTTTGGCAGCCTTCCTGTGTTTGTGTCTATGTATTAGGTAGGGCTGCTACATCTCCCAGGCTTGGCAGAGTGGCCTATGTAGTAGATGTGCAAAAGGGTCCAGTGGCACAGCCTCCCAGTTTACTCAAGCTGGGTTCTGAAGGTATGCCTCCATATGGGCTACAAGAGTACATCCTCCTTTTGTAGTTGAGCCTTGATCGTTGGCACATCCAAGGTCAACCACTGACTGTGCTCTGTTTGGGGTCACTCAGCATAAACTACAAAGCTATCTGCAGATAACTGCTACTTGTGCTGGGCTTAGAGGTGCCCAAGTGAGGACAAGCTCTGGACCAAGGCTGGCTGCTGGTAGTGCTGGGCCTGGAGCAACTTAGCAAGAGGTATGGGGCTTGCTGAAGCCAGATGCTGCTTGTTTGAATAAATTTAGGAAAATCTGAAGCATGGGCCAAGACAAGCCATTTGTGTAAAAAAGCACTGGAAACAGCTTGGGTGGGCTCAAAAGTCAAGGGGGAGGACAGTCCTCAGGGAATCACCTGGGTGAGGCAAACAGTGTGAGCCAGGTTGATGGAGTCTCAGATCTGGTGCTGCCTGCCAGCTTTGTGGCTCTGTACAGGGAGGGCTTAGAAAACAAACAGTGGCCTCTGCCAGCTCTTCTAACTGGTAGAAAGCTGCCCCCCAGCTCTTGCCCTGATGCTGGATGATTCAGTTCCTCCCCATAAGGCTGTGATGCCTTTCAATCTGCTGCTCCCATGCTGGGACTCAGAGGGAATGTGTCCAAGTAAGTCTTTGCATAAGCCCTTCAAGAGGAACTGCCTGAGACTCCAGCAATTTGTCTCCCACAGCCTCAATCCCTGCTGGTGTTTTACAGCCAGAACTTACCGGGATGTATCATTCTGGCACTGGAACCCTGGGCTAGTGTGGGGCTGGGACACCTTGCTCCTGAAATATTCCTCCTGATTTTTATCTGCTACCAGTGGGAGTGGTACAACCGTGTTCTGTGTCTCTCCCCTTCCTACCAGTCTCAATGCAGTTTCTTCTTTAATTCTGTAGTGTAGGACTTCCATTCAACTTGATTGCTAATGTTTTTGAATGATGGTTGTTTTACAGTTTAGTTGTAATTGTTTTTTAATTAAAACAATTTTTTTAGAGGGGAAGAGAGGGAGAAAGAGATGTAGAGAAACACAGATGCACCAGAGAAACATCAATCAGTTGCCTCACACCTCACCCCAACTGGGGGCCTGGCCTGCAAACCAGGCATACGCCCCGACTGGGAATTGAACCGGTGACATTTTAGATCGCAGTGTGGCGGTCAACCCACTGAGCCACATCAGCCAAGGTTAGTTGTAATTTTGATGTGGTTGCATAAGAAGGTGAGTCATACTTACCTATCCCTTAAGTATATTTTCTAATTTCCTTTTTTACTGCCTGTTGGACCCTTAGGTTATTTAGAAGTGTGTTATAAAATTTCTAAAATTTTAAAGTATTTTAAAGATTTTTTTTATTGATTTCTAGTTTAATTCTATTATGTTCAGAAAACATACCTGGTATGACTTAAATTTCAGAAAATTCCTTAAGGTTGTTTTAGGGACAAATATATGGATTTATCTTGGTGAATATTCTATGTGCACTTGATAAGAATGTATAGTTGACTGTTAGGTGGAATATTCTAAAACTATGAATTAAATTGGTTGATAGTGTTACTCACACCTACATTCTTATTGACTTTTGGTGTACTTGTTCTATCAGTTACAAGAGAGGCATCCTGGTATCTCTAATTATAGATTTGTGCACTTTTGATATAACTATACTTACCCTGGTTTTTTTTCAAATAGTTATTTGCACAGTATATTTTATTCCTTTACATTTCACCTATTTAAAAAATATTTTACTTTCAGAGAGAGAGGCAGGGAGAAGGGAGAGAAACATCAGTTGGTTGCCTCTTGCATGCCCACAACCCAGGCATATGCCCTGACTGGGAATCAAACTGGTGACCTCTTGGTTCATAGGCAGGCATTCAATCCACTGAACTGCACCAGTCAGGGCTCACCTATTTATGTGTGTATATTTAAGGCAAGTTTCTCATAGGAAACTTACATGGTTAGGACTTGATTTATTATCTATGATTTTATCCTTAATGGGTTGAATTGTGCCTCCCCCCCCAATTTATGTTGGTATCCTAACTAGTACCTCAGAATGTTAGCATATCTGAAAATAGGGTCACTGCAGATGTAATTCGTTAAAATAAGGTTAAATTTCATAAACAATACTGAATGTCATTGTATTTTAAACTCATATTTGTTTAATGCCCAGTCTGAAGTTAAATTGACTTTTAAGTCTTTAAAAATATGTACTCAGTGATATATCTGAGCTAAAATCACAATAAACACAGAGTGGGGTCAAAGTAGGTATATAGTTGTTCATATGGAACATAATACAATAATAAATAATAAGAACAAATTGTTCACATACTCACAACTGTAAACCAGCTTTTGCCCCACCCACCCTGTGCTGTGAGGTTTCAGATACTGAGCAAACTTCTTCATTAATAACGAGCACATACCATGCCCACCTTAACGTGTATAAGCAAGATTTTTCCACTGTATCATTCAGTCTAATGGGGGAACACAGATGCATAAATTATATCCCAAAGTGGCAACTGGTGTCAGGAAGACCAAGAAAGTGTGTGTTCAAAAAGGTCTTGAAGATTGTGTACAGGAGTTTGCCAAGTGAGATAAGACAGGTCATAAAAATTGAAAACCATGTGAGAAAACTGAGCCATCAAATTGTACGATACAGTAAGTTTCAGGGAAGGTGAGGAGTTGGGTAAGTGAGCACTAGCTGAACAGGTAATCTGGGTGAACTGTTAGTGTACTCTTGGCTCTCTTGCTCAAGAAAGCTTATAAGAACTTTAGTGTGAATGATACTGAATAGTGATCACTGCTGTCATTTGTAAAGAGAGCAATTATTCCCACACTTGGGTACTTCTTTATTCGTAATAATACCCACTGCATTCTTCATAATGCTCCGGACAGAATTTAAACCCCTCGTTTTGAAAGGTAGATAATACTCAGTGCTATGAGTAAGATGGCTTAGGTGGATGGGGTGTTTCTTAACAAGCCTCCACAGTTTAATGGTTCATTCTGAGAAAAATCATGTGCTTGCTAAGCAAATACACAGCTCTTCGAGAGTCTTGCACTTCCTTCTAATCAGACAGTTCACTCCAAGCCCTCCTAGAAGGAAATCCTGGAGATGCTCTAGTTTGTAAAACAGAAAAGTGAGAATCAGAGAGGTAACATGATGTGCAGGAAAGTGGTAGAATCAGAACTCAGGTGGTTTAACTCCTGAGTCTGTGAGCCAAACTGCTCTGTTTTTATTCACGGAGGACTTTAAGCTAAAGAGGGGAATAGAATCTATTTTTTTAAAAAATGGAGATCATGCTGGCTGAAGAATAGACAATGGACTGAAGGACGAAGGTAGTGGTGGCCAGAAGACACAATCCTGGTGAGTGGATCTGATTGTGTATTTTTCAAAAAGGGATGCCCCATCTTAGTCTGTCATGGCATGCAGACTTATTTACTACTAGTTAAATTAAAATACCTATAATTATTACTCAATATATCCAAACACAATAAAAGCCATAATCTCTGGAGTTTGGATTATTTCATATAATTTTAGATGATGACTTATGAAATTGGGGGAAAAAGATAACAAAATCAATGTCTGCTGAAGGCAGAGAAAAGATTCTAAATGTAAACGCAGTGAAGTTACGCTCATAAATACCTTTAAAAATCTTGTTAGCATATAACTAGATTCTAGTATCCATGAAGAAATTTCAATTTTCAAGCTTACCATCATACCAAGACTTCTGCTCCAAGTCTTTCATAGGAGCTGGGAGAAAAATGTACACAAATGAACAAAATACTAATTTGACTCATACTACTGATTCTCTTGCTAAAAACATATATACTTTAATAACAACTTCAAAAGCTGGATCTGAGCTTTCCATTGAAGAAGTCTTTTATGGGCAATAACAAAGCTTTCTAGTTGTCCATGCCAGAAAACACTGCCTTATTTTGCAAAGCCTGGAAGTTCCTACCTCCACATTCATTAACTCACTTAATCCTCACAAAAAACTAGTGTCATGGATGAGAAAATTCAACCATGAAATTCAGAAGCAAATGTCTTGTTTAGAGCTAGCTATGGTGACATGGTTCTAAATATAAAATGTTCTCAACAGTATCTCACTGCCTCCCCGCAAACACTACCCAAGTGTCTACAATTACTGATGCTCACTGTTCTGCAGTGATCTGCAGGATTACTTCAACTCACACAGTAGAAACATGGCTCAAAATGCAATGTAACTCTGAGTTTTATAAATTGAAGAGTTTTATCCTATGAAAGCCACTCAATATTTGAAAGTCCTATAGGAATTGCATTTTAAATTTAACAAAATTGTAATTTTTTCATATTTAACATTTTTGGGTTTTCCTAAATGAGAGCAATTCAAAATAATCCATGTTTGTAGGTTATTTTGTCTTAGTAATTTTCAGGACACTGATAATTCACCATAGGAATTTGGGAGTTCAGAGGGTGAACAATGACCTGGGCATCTTGAGCTTCTTACAGGAAATGAGTTAAAAGGATATGATAGGATTAATTCTGCTGAACTCATAAAATTAAAAAAATTGCCTAGTTGATATAAATATGAAGATGGTTCTCACTAGAAAGAAAATAAAATACTTTCACTACTTACAGGGAGAGGTCAAGGGCAGAAGAAAGCAGTGAAAGAGTAAAGGCACCCACCTAAGGCCAGACATAAGCAGACACAAGCTGAATTATTTAAAGCCTAGAGCCCCTAAGAGTCAATTCAGAGGAGGAATAAGGAGTTACAATGTCTGTTAACCTCCAGTGTTCCTTTAAGGTTTAAAGGAGAAGTAGTATAAAAAAAGTTTTAATGTCATTTCCATTTAACATGTTACAAAGTTTAAGAATCCTGAATGATTTTAAATAAGAATTAAAAAGCAAGGTAACATTCAAGGTTTAAAACAGTAGTTTGGGAAGTGTTAAGAATTTGTCATTACTGAGAAAAATGTTAAGAATAAACATGATGGGAAAAGGCTGTTGGGATGATTCCATATTTATTGTTTTACTTTTATTTGTATAGATTAAATTCCATTCCACCAAACTATATAGAACAAGCCAAAGTTCCCAATGAGGGAAAATTTTGAGCAAAATGAGCACCAACTTCAACCATGATTTTCTACAGTAGAACATAGTTAATTAGCAATACAATGGAAACATCTAAAATATTTGATTTTGTGCATATTAAAAATATGCAGTCTTATTTTTCAGCATTTCCATTTAAAAGAACAATTTTCAAATAGTTGCATTTTTAGCTGCTTTGTATAGACATTTCTAGAAAAAAAAGACATAAAATACATTTGACTGATTTTTTCTGTCCTTTGACAGTCTAGTACAAAATATTATGTCAAATTTTGATTTTAACAGTTTATTCACTTTCTAGATTCCCTTAATAACCTGGAGTTTTTCCCTTTCACAACCCTGGCAATTTCCAGGCTCCCAAAGGCAGAGCTGAGATAGAATATAATTAGACCACATATGATGTGGGGTGAGAATGCATATATTTGTCAAAAATAATTTTTGTACTGTTTCATATTATCCATTTTAAAATTCTTTACCCCATCATTAGTGCTAATTAGGCTTGATCAGTATTTGAATTCTTACCATGTACATTTTTTCTTGCCAATTCTGATATTTAGAAACCTATTCTATGCAGCTTATAAAACTGAATATACTAATCCAGTTTTGTTGCCTGAGCATTTTGGAAATTCCTTTGCTCTTATACATAGTAAATATCAATTAAACACATGCAAAACATACAAACTAAATTGAAATGCTCCCCAAGCTAGAATAATGCTCACAAAAAATTCTATGTATTTTTCATTAAAAAAATCTGATAACAAAACAATGTAACGTAGCTCTGCAACTTAATACATAAGTCAGCAGGATATAAACCAACGCTTCTTTCTTTCTCTATCCTCTGGCACTTAAAAGAATTGTCAGTTATCAATCAAATTGTATTTTCAAGAGAAGTTGTTTAAAAAAAGTTTATTGTAGAGTAAAAAATATGAATAAAGATTTTCAATATTTTTCCTTGGCTTTAAAAATGGAATTTTCCTTTCCTTCTCAGTCTTCTGAGATTTCAGAAAACTTACTATTCCTTCTCCTAATGTACAATTCTTCATATTTCTACCTTAAAGACAAACTGGAGAGAATGTGCTCATCTACATTGTACAAGCAAAGACCAGAAGCATACCAAGTAGGGGGTGGGTGGAAAGCAGGCAATAAATGAAAACACCTCATCTGTAAAGAACTTAAATAAAACAGACTAAAAGTTGGCCTGCTTTTGATTATCACAATGCACAAATAATGTACATTCCCGGGGTTGAAGACCCCTACCAGAACGCCGCCCCCAACCCCTTGACTGAATGAGAACCCCTCATCTTCTCTCAGAGTCTCCCAGCTTCCTTATGTCAACACCTCAGTGAAATTAGTTGATGAAAAATCACTGTCTTCATACTGTACCAATCAATGGCTTTAGTGCTTACTGATCTTCATGCCCAAATCAGTATTTTGTGTGGTTTTCCTATCCAGTTGCCAGGAAAGCAAAGATTAAAATAGGACTACTATGCAGATTATAGGAGAAAGCAAAACATTTGAACAGCTTCTTTATAGAGTTTAATTAAAATTAAAGTACAGGTGTAGAAAAACTCATGAAAATCAGGGTTGCATTTGGGGAAATATAAAGAAGGGTCAGGTGAATGCTTCTTTACATTTCGATGAACCCTTAAGTTAGATGAACAAGATAAGGAAAAAATGCCATATAACATTTAAAATTGTAATAAATGTACACAAGTTGAATTTTAAAAGTGAAAGATTAATCAATATTCTAGCTGGTATGTTTCTTACTCAGTACTCAAATATTGAGCTGGAGATAAAGTTACTAGACTTCAAAATGACTTTTCATTTAGACTGAAGAAATAAGTAATGAGTATACTGCACAGTTCACAAAGCACCTTCCCATAAACTACATGAGCTCACTTGAGCTCTCAACAACCCTGTGAGGCTGTCAACAGTGGGAGGTGTTACAAACATATGAGGACAAATTATTGGCTCCTCCACAGAGTAATCATGTGAACTTGAGAGTTTACTTAACTGCTGTGTACCTTGGTTTCTCCATATGAAAAATGGGGATGGTGATTGTCCCTACCTCACAGCTATTGTGGCAAATGAGATAATACATATAACACTTTAACATAGTACCTGGTCTGTGGTGAGTGCTCAATAACTGCTGCTCTTATTGTTATCATTATTTTACATGTAATGAGACAGACTCAGAGATTAAGTTCGAAGTCATATGACTGCTAGGCAGCAAAGCCAGAAATAGAATTCTAGATGTATTCTACTGGATATATTATTACCACCCTGTATTACCAATGAATATCTACTTTTAGAGTATAGATTAGCCTTTTGCAAGGCTTTTACAGTTTATTTTTTGCAGTTGAAATGTCATTTCAGTATGACAAATCTAATGGCATTAACATCATTTCCAATGGAAAAACACTTCTTTTAGTGGGAACAGAATTACAGGCATTAAAAAAGAATGGTCTTTATAGATAATTAGGGTGGGAATTGGAATCTAGGGCTAGAAAAAGTTAATTTTGGCTTTTCTCTAAACCTCAGAAAAATGGAAATATAGGCTATTTGCTGGTAGGCAGCGGAAGACTGCAAGCTCTGTGACTGCAGCAATATTTGTTTACTCTCAAGATGGCAGAAGATTAGTAGGTTGCACAAACATCAGTTTAATGAATGTTTAAATTAAAAAAATCAACTTTAAAACATGTCTTTAAACAGTAGGATTCACTGCTCTGATATGCCTTCTTTTCCATTTTTAACTACATGATAACTATAATATCTAGCATATAGTCAGTCATCTACTCATTTTTATCAAAACATTCAGAGTAAGAAATAAAAGACTAAATAAGGCCTTGAATAGCTTTATTGAAATCTGTATAAATAAACATGCACATTTCAAATGTAAACTCAAGTGAACTCAAGTGCAGACAAAATTTTAACCTCTGTCATGCTGGAGGTTAGTTTACATTTAAAAAAAAAGAAAAAGAAAAAAAAAGAAAAGAAAAAAAAAAAAAAAAAAAAAAAAAAAAAAAAAAAAAAAAAAAAAAAAAAAAAAAAAAAAAAAAAAAAAAAAAAAAAAAAAACCCAAAGCAGCTTTTAAAATACCAGGATGAAAAACCAGCTTTAATATCAAGGTATAAAGCAAAGCCATGATCAACATACCTCATTTATTTATTATCCTGGTCAAATGCATTATTTTTTAAACTTTAAATGCTAACATAAATAAATAATTTACCAAAATGTGCACTCACAGAGTGAACTTTTATTTACAATACACAATTTATAATCTATTGTATTTGATTAGTTCAAGTGAAGAACATTATACTTTTTGCTTTAATAACAGTGGGACACAAAGCAATTTCTCAGGTAGTCGATATGTGAAATGTGCCCCAGCATTTAGATTTTCTATTAAAGGCAGTATTGTATGCCAATTGACAATACATTCTTTGAACTAGATCAAAGGGAAAAAGCAGCGAATGAAAAATGTTTCAAATGTTCACACATATTTTTGGCATCCTGGATCCTTAAATGTGGTGAACTAAAATCAAATTCAAGGTTTGTATGCTTTATATACTGTACAGGTTCTAACTCTGGAACATGCAAATGCCAATTCTCTTATAGCAAGTTACCTTCTGAGAAATGCTGTAAGGCTATGGTGAATTCCATCAGGAACACACAAAGAAAGTTAACAGACCTACCTTTAAAGCCAATTGTCCATTAATGATTTAAAAAGGCCAGTATATGAAAAAATTTCTCATCCTAACCTTGATGTAATTATTACTATGGATACAGAATACTATTAAGTCTGTCCTTACATTACAATAATTGGGAGAGCTAAAAGTTGCCAAATTACCCAAAAAAAAAAAAGGGGGGGGTAGAGAAAAACAGACAGCAAAAATTTTAATTTTGAACCAACACCAGATTAAAGATATGTATTTTAAAATGAGTCAAGAATTTGAATATCTAAGGAATAGATCCCAATAGTTATAAAAAAACTTACATTTAACTGAAAAGTTACTTTAGATGGGATATGAAATCTAGAACCTGTTTCCACAGTAAGATGATATTTAATGATACTACAAAAGGATACAACTTTTTCAAGATTGTTTCTTATATCATGATTTGTTTTTTTTTTAATAGGCCCACACTGATTACCAGGGATAATTTGAAAATTTGGTTTTCCAAGAAGACTACTGCAGTATTTATGCCACATTGATACTGCAGTTTAAATATCGTAGTAGTATATGTGGCAGCCTAATGCACATGAACTAGATTATCCAAAAACTAAGTTCAGCCATAGTTTTCTTGCAGTATTATTAGAGCAAAATAAATGACCAACATCCACAAATTTAACATTTGTCATCAATTAACTCACATCCAAAAAATTAAAGAAAACATAATTCATCAAAACAGCAGCAAACTTAAAAGGGATTTATTTGTGATTTCCTATATATATTTAGCTTGTAAATACAAGACTGTAAATGTATTAAGAGACAATTTCTGTTAAAGTTTTCATTGTGTTTCACTTCAAGTACTGCACAAGTTAAAATCTGATAAAGGATTTACATTCGGTTATCTGAAACGCCCCATCTCAGACTTTTGTTTAATGTGGTGGATAACTTCATTTCAATAGACACCACCAGCAGGAAAGTCTCTCTTTTATGGCTTCTAGGACTTTCATTAGTTAGTGTGCATACAGTTTTCGTTTTCTATATCATTGTCATTATCATTGCTATCTTCATCACTTTCTAACGGGATGCCTGTGGCAGCTGAAGCACCTTTAGTTTCTCGATCAAGAGGGAAAAAGCCAGTTCCACTGAAAGTGTCTTGCCTCTGGTAGAAGAGTACGTATGCTGCTTTAGACTGTCAAAACAAACAAAGGTTGTTAAAAAGGTCATGATTCTCAAAGGTCACATTAATATAGTAGGAATTTTTAGCCGGTACCTAATTTTGGGGATAGGGCATAAAATCAAATTAAAAAACCACACAAGGTCAGATGGAAGTTACGAATACTGATTAAATATAAGAGGGCTTCTACTTATTAATGAAGAATGGTCACTGGAATTTTAACATTTTTATTTTCTTCTATGTTAGTTGGACAGATAAATAAATGCAACTGTATTACAGATTAACCCAGTTACTCTAGCATGGCATAGAATTCTATGCCTTCTTCCCTCCTGTCTCTAAGGAAAAGATAAGCTTTTTAAAATTCTAATCACAACATTCTATGTTTGCTCTCGAGTCCAACTTTCCTTCAGTCATCACTCTGTACCTTCAGTGAGTCCTTATCTTCTAGAATTAAGTATTTCTCACAGTCCGGCTTGTAGTCTACTATTCATCATTCACTCTTCTGCACACTCCTCAATTCAATATGACCTAACTGTTGCACCAACCATTTTAATGAAATAGTTTTCACGAGGGCCAATAATCTCCTATAAACAAATTAAATAAATGCCTTTTTAAAAGTTCTTTTAGTCAATCTCTCTATAGCATTTAATGTTTTACTACTCCTCTTTCCTGCATCCAATGATTTTTAGCTTCTGTGATACCACTTTTCCTTAGGTCTTCCAGCTCTATGGTTTCTTCAAACTTCTCTGTGGGCTCATAAAATCCTGTGCTTTAAAAAAATCATCCTTAGCCCATCACTCTTTCTGTGTACCTTCTTACTAGGCAACTCATTTAACCTATGGCTTCAACTGCTACCTAAAGACCCACAACTCAAACTTATAGAATTTGGAACTCTAGTCCAACTACTTAAGGAAAATTTCCATTCACATAGCTGTTGCATAAGGTACTTCAATTTCAACAACAAATTTTTCCTATAGTTCATATTTTGGTGAATTACGAAGTAAGAGTTTTCTTTAACTTTCTCTTCTTTGCATCTCTATATCTGTATCTTCATTTATATCTAAGCTTAATCAAGTTCTTTTCATCCTATCTAGTAAATTTCATAAGTCCAGTCTCCCTTCATCTGTACATTTACTACCACTGCTTTAAATTTATTATTGTTACTTTAAATATTTTTGTTTTTCAATTATAGTTAACATACAATATTCTATTAGTTTCAGGTGTACAACATAGTAAATTTAGAAGTCCTTTACTGCTTAAATTATATGACAGTGTCCTTTCTTTGGGGGCAGACTATGATGGCCTTTTTTGCCTTTCTCAGTGACTTCCAATATATCTTCTAGTGTTCTCAGACAGATGTTAAGATGAAAATTTAATAATGTTCTTCTGTTGCTTAAAAATCCATGCTTCTCAGACTTAAAAAAAAAAAGGTCTAAATAACCAAGAATGTCATCTTTCTTGATCTGAGTTCCAAATTTAGCTAATTTCTGCCCCATAATCTTAACAAGAGTCTTTCCTTTCAGTAATACCAAATTATTTGCTGTTCCCCTAAATGACATGGTCTATCATGCCTCCTCATTTTTGTAGTACTGTTCTTTTTGTGTAGAGTATTTTTGCTTCTTAACTTACTCCTACTCATTTCAGACTCAGGTTAAACGCTACTTTCTCTATGTAAACTTCCCTGCGGTGGACCTATCTGCTTTAACCCCAAATCAGATATTTAATAGTGCTTATCATATATAATTGTTAATTTGCTTGTCTGTCATCTTTACATTATAAGTCTCTTAAAATCAGATATTTGTCTTTTAACCTTGAAAAAATCCTAAATGTAGAAGGTGCTCAAATACTTGTTGACTAAATGAAGAAACATTGTTAAGATGGAAGTAACATCTAATTCATATAGTGTATATAAACAAGATATATTACTTAGTGGAAGGCAAGTTAGGGCAGTACTGTCAAAGAGAGAGTCTTTGAAGGAGGATAACTGGCTATTTTACAATGTTTTGGTTGGGAGACTAAACAGGAAAACAGAATTGAAAAGTGAGAGATATAACTTTAAATTAGAAGTCTTAAACTGGAAATGTAGTTAATTTGGGCATATGCACATTTTAAAAAATATTAAGAGTTCAAGTCTGTTCTTTGTTATAGCTATAAAGAGATAAGCAACAGTACAAAGTTTATATGTATATACATAGATTAAAAAAATTTGTAGGGAGACGATGTAAAATTATGTCTGTTCATCCAATGACAGATTAAAACCATCCCAATAAATGGGCTCAGAAGTTTATTAATTTATAAAGTTGAACACTTTAAGTTGAAGGATTTTAAAGTATTATAAATTAAAACAAATGCTAGTCTCTGTGCTCAGGGGTTATATAATTTAAACTTTGGGAAAAAAGTAAAGCAGTCAGTACTTCCCACATTAACAGACAATAGGAAATATCACATGAGCAAATATTATATTTCTCATTCTTTATAATATTGTGATCAATAAGTAAAATTTATATAGTCAAAATTCATAGAAAAATAAACTATCAAGCAAGTCTTAATTTTGTACTTAGAATATACTAGCCATCTTTTCATTAATCAATACCTTTTTAAAAAAATTTTTATTTAGTTATTTTTTTAGAGAAAGGGTAAGGGAGGGAGAAAGAGAGGGAGAAAAACATTAATGTGAAAGAGAAAACATTGATCAGTTGCTTTTCATATGTGCCCTGACCAGGGACCAAACCTGCAACCTAGGAGTGAGCTCTGACAGGGAATTAAACTGGAAACCCAATCAACTGAGCTACATCAACCAGGGAAATCAGTATCTTATGATAAAAAAATGCTCTGATGGGAAGCAAAACAAACACCAATATTTTGGCTGTGCCTGTGGCTGATAAACTGATGCAAGTGTGAATGAATGTAACTTCCTCATTTCTCTACTATTTAGAAAATATCAAAGTAACAAATACACAGGGTTATTTAACAAATCTATAATCTTTTTTTAAACAGATTTTATTTATTTATTTTTAGGGGGGGAAGGGAGAGAAAAAGAGAGGTAGAGAAACATCAATATGTGGTTGTCTCTCACGTGACCCCTAATGGGGTCCTGGCCTGCAACCCAGGCATGTGCCCTGACTGGGAATTGAACCAGAGACTCTTTGGTTCACAGGCCCGCGCTCAATCCACTGAGCTACACCAGCCAGGGTGAACAAATCTATAATATTTTATATATCATGTCACTTTGAGTTTAAGTGTTTAACTGTCATAAAGGATAAGACTATTTTTAAAATCACGTACACGGTAAGGCCCTTAAAGAATTAAAAAAAAAAATCCTCACCTGAGGATATGTTTATTGATTTATTTGGGGGGGGGGCAGAGAGAGAGAGAGAGAGAGAGAGAGAGAGAGAGAGAGAGAGAGAGATAGATAGATAGGTATTGGTTGCCCCTTGTACACACCCTGAATGAAGATCAAACCTGTAACCTAGGTATCCTAGGTATGTGCCCTGACTGGGAATTGAAACCACAACCTTTTTTGGCGTATGAGACAATATTTCAATCAACTGAGCCACCTAGTCAGGGCAAGATATTTTTTCTATTTTAGCATTCTGATTTTAAGTAGTCAATGTCTAGATATATCTGATCCTACTCTTGGAGGAAATTTTTTTATTATAAAATAATTTGTTATTTTTGTAGAAAACCCCAGTTTTCATGTTGAAAACTACTAGGAAAATTTCCATACTGCAGCTTATACTTTTGTTAGCAAGCAAATTCAGAAAACAAATTTCCATTTAGGGGACAATTTTATATTTTGAAAAATCAGAGCAAGTGTCTCTTAGCTATTAGAGTTGCTAGAATTTGGACTATAGTGTCTCTATGGGCTTTCAAAACTGGGTTCCTTGATTTTAGGAAATAAAAGTTACACTTACCACAATCTGGTCTTCAGATGCGGTTGAGACACTACTGTCATCAAAGTAGTACCATTTTCCATCATCTTTATTTTTTGCAAAAGCAGTATCTAATGAAAAAATATAATCACTTCTATAACTGAAATGATTTACAGTTTCTTGGGGGGAACCCTAAAACCTTAAAATCATCTCTGTGAGGAATACCTATTAAAATCATATGAGAATCATCTATATAATGCCTGTTACCCATTCAGCTGATTCCATTGATTAAAGGTATTTAGAATAATTTCATATAATCTACAAGCCTAAAATACTTTTCATGTAAGATAACTTATAACTTTTTTATCCCAGCGACAAACAGAACAAATTTATTATTTTTTAATTCACAGGATAACAATATTAATGACAATAAAGGGTAATTAACATTTATCATGTACCAGGCACAGTGCCATACAATTTACATGCATTATTTATAATGAAGGTATTATTATTATTACAATTTTAGAGATGGGAAAGTGAGGCATCAAGAAGTTTAATTTCTCCAACAGCATAACTGTTAGGTAGCAGAGTTCAGATTCAAACCCAGGTATGTTTCTGAGTCCAAAGTTTGAAACTTAAACCCTAGTTTAAAATTTCTATGACAAATGTTTTTGCAAAACATCTATCTCACTAATTTGTAGTGGTTTTTACACCAAAATCATTTCAGTCTTAAACAAAAGTACAGAGCAAGAGAAAGGTACAAAGCAATTAATTAATTCCCACAATTTTTGAAGATCTGTTTCATCTTTAAGTTGAAAAAACAGCCCTTTTCCCATTCCATGCTTTGTATAAACTACCTAGGAACTGAGAAACCAAAGTGGTAAAATGTCTCCAAACAATTATCTGCTGTCATAACTTCTAAAAAATGACACTTTATAAGCAGGCATCTTCTAAATAATTCTAACACACACACACACACACACACACACACACACACACACACACACACACATTGTTCTTCTGGGTGAACGTTATTGTGGGCTGTAAGTTTGTCAATGTGAACTCATGACTGCTGCTGCACTTACAAATTAAAAGAAACATATTGTTAGACTGAATAAAAAGACAAAATCTAATAGCAATGTGGTTTATAGAGAACAAATCCTACAAGAAGGGTCATAGAGTTGACAAAATAAATGATATCAAGAGAAAGCTAGACTAACATTTATAATTTTGAGAAGAACAAAAGCAAAAAATGAACGTCAACTCCTGGTGAAAAGAGTAACAGAGAAAGAAGGGGTACCCATTATAAATATAAATGCAACTAATACTGCCAAAAGACTAATAAAACCATTAAAAGAAACAGATAAATCAACACTTTCAATCGAAGTCCTGACAAATTCCCCTCAGAAACAGAATGAACATGAAAAATGATTAGAGACAGTAATAATTTGAATTGATAAGGTTAAACTCTTACAGCAATATAGAACTCTGTTTGAATAGAAAATACCTGTTTTTCAAGCACACAAACATTAAGAAACAGACCATTTATTAAGCCACATGGAAGCCTTAAATAAATTTGTATGGATTAATATAATACAGACAATGCCTGCTAAAAAATAAACAACAAAATGAGAGCTTTACTAAAACCATTTAGAAAAGCATATAATTGAAAATTAACTACATTACAAATTTTATGGGATACAGATAAAACAGTATTTAGAAGGAAATTTAGAACTTTTACTATAGCCTTCAAAAGAGGGGGGGGGAAGCAAAAAGCAAAAAGCATTCAACCCCCCAAATTGGGAAAAGAATAATAGAACAAACCCAAAGTAACAAGAAGAAAAAATACCAAAGGGAAGAGAAGAAATCAATAAAATAGAATACATACATGTAATAACAAATAGGAAAAATTAATATAATGGAAAGCTAATTATTTGAAGAGTAATAAGACAGACCTGAGAAGACCAATTAAAAAAAAGATAAAACATAAAGAAAAAAATAGCATGAGTATTATAAACAATTATTCTCAAATAAATTGGAAAACATAGGTATATTTTTAGAAAAATAGAAAATGCCATAATGTGCACATTTTGGACAAAGAAAACTGAATAGACTTCAAAAGCATGACATAAACAGAAAAGGTGAAGGCCATAGAGCCCAAGTAGATGAATTTTTACAGGTTCATTATCCTAGACTTTCATGAATAGTTAATTCCTATACAATGCTCTGCTTGCTTCAGGAAACATAAAGAATCCTAGCCCATTTTATTAGAGTAGACATTGCACTTACAAATTAATTGCAACAACCCTAAATAAAATTAATTAACCAAATCCAACTGGGTATATAAAAAATACCAAAAGATAAGTAGGATTTCCCAGGACTACAAAGATGGTTCAATAGAAAAAGGGGAAGGGTTTATAGGAACAAGTATAAAGGACACATGGACAGAAACCAGAAAGGGTGGAAATGGGAGGGAGGTGGGAAGGGCTGGGGCTGTGGGCTGGGATGGGAGTAAAAGACAGAAAACTGTACAAGAATAATTAAAATAAAATAAAAAAAAGAAAAGAAAAATCAACTGAAGAGTGTAGACTGGTATAACCATCCTAGAGAGCCAAGTGGCAGAACTTAGGTACTCATAATCCAGCAATCTCACTTCTGGGAGCATAGCTCAAAGAAATTCTCACAAAGGGGACCATAAACAATGATGTTTATCAGTCTTATGGTGGTGGAAAGTTAAAGGCAATTTGGATGTCCGCCTTAGTTTAGTAGAGAGATAAAATATGATATATCTGAGTCATGAGTTTAGAAGCAACAGAATATATGGACACATGTTAAGTGTTACGAGAAAAAGGTAAGATTTATAGCACAGTAGTAGTCGTCATGTAATTTAACAATGATGAATGATTTATAAGAGAGATACACACAGAAGGAGAATGGAGAAGGACAGGAGCCCTGAATAGACCTGTAATCTTCTTGCTCTTTTAAATAAGCAGTATGAATAATTCAATCCTCTCCCTGATGTCAAAAAAACATTCAAAAGCAGGAAGCAATAAATGTTAAAACACTCAACATTTATTGAACAATTACTACATAAAAGATACATCTCACATTTTCCTTTAAGAAGTAATAGATACCTTAAGGAAAAAAGTTTGGAATTATCAAGTTATCAAAGGAGTTATAAAGGAGTTATCAAAACATCATCATTTTAGTAAAAAGAGAAACTGTCAACTTACAGTGTCCTCCTCCCATCCCTCCATAGTGGTTGGAAACAGCAATCAAATTATAGCGACAAGGACCTGCATTTGGATTAATTAGGAATTCCGACATATCCAAGTCACTGTTTTAAAAACAGATCAAGTTAGTTTTATGTTTTTTCTAAATGTAATGCATTCTGTTCCCTATTATCAATGTTGTTTGACATATATGTATATATGCAACATTCTTTGAAATGCAACCAGCTATTTATAATCTGTCATTCATGAAACTGGAATATGCCCATCTTCTAGTTTACGATTACTTCTGTTTATTTTTTTTGTACTTGCCTTATTAAAAAGCAATAATGACTCTAAACTTCTAATACACCTCTAATAGGCTCTACCTTATCATTACTTCCAGTTCTTCTTCTAATTATATTTTCAAAATGTTATATTCTTGAGAACTTTGATGGTGCACAATTTTGCTAAAGAGAAAATTATAATTTTTTGGCTCTGTAATTGCAAAAAAACTTCAACTTTAAATTTATAATCGCCAATTAGAACAAGCAATCCACAGAATTTTTAATATTATAGTAATTATTCCCTTACAATCTCCTCTGTAATATATACCTGTCTTCAGCATTTGTCTATCAATGTCCTTTTAGCAACATGGGAGAGTATCAAGTTCTTGCTGCAAAATTTTGTTTGATAAAGTCCTTTCTGGACTACATAAATGAGAACACAGTATTCCCTTTTGGTCCTTCTGAATTCTCAATTATGTTTAGTGAAAGCATAAAAAAGGACTACAAATGTGTTATCTCCAGACTGCTTTGTACCTTCCTATGGCTATGATGTCATGCTCCCAACAATGCCATAAGAAAACTAAAGGGTGGCATAATAACACTACTGTGCTATTTTTCTAAGCAATTCCATTTTTTCTAGTTTTATAGATTACTTTAGTTATTTTTTAAAAAGAATACTTAGGCCCTGGCTGGTGGGGCTCAGTGAACTGAGCAACAGCCTGCGAACTGAAAAGTCACTGGTTCTGTTCCCAGCGAGGGCATGTGCCTGGGTTGTGTGCCAGGTCTCCAGGTGAGAGAGTGTGAGAGGCAACTGATCGATGTATCTCTCACACACTGGTATTTCTCTCCCTCTTTTTCTCCCCCCCTTCTCTAAAAGTAAATAAAAAAGTCTTTAAAAAAAAAAAGCATATTTAGGAATGGTTGATGATTAATTGTCAGAAAAAAAACAACCACTACGGTCCCATGAATATCTTTAGATTTATAGATAAAGCCAATGAACTCAAAATAATGTAATACAGAATGACTTTTATTCTTTTTTTAAAGTATGTTTTCTTTTTGTTCTTTGAAAAAATCTCTAAGTAGAAATAAAAATTGTCACTGATCCTTATGGATTGTTAGAACTACTGAAATATCCACTCAAAAACTGAAATTGGGCCCAATGCTACCTACCTAATGTCTACAAAAAGTTAGAGTTGTCCAATATTTAGGAAGTATAACCAAAACTTACTTGATAGGAAAGTCAACTAAGGTATCCAACTTGTCTCTCATGTATCGACTGTAAGAAAATCGCTTGAGATGTACCACAAGTACAGGAGGCAGGGACCACAAATCCAATTTCTTTGTGGCTTGCTGATGTTCTTTACAATTTGGGCAATACCTAAAAATAAAAAGAAACATTTAAAGCTTGGTAGAGGCAATTAAGACACTATATATAAAAAAGTTTGAAAAGTTCTACATTGTTTCAGTGAGAAGTTATTGTATGCCTAATATACACCAGACTGAAAGGAATTCCTGTTATTATCTTCAATACATTTTCCAAATAGATTTAACTGTTATAAACTAGTATGTAAATAGGTATTCAAATAAATGATGAGGGCTAGATTATTTACATTTCTGTATGCTAAAAAGACACAGGTGTATCACAAAGCTGTGCTGAGTTAAATATATTAGAAAAATCTCAAAGTTTCTGGGCTCTAATGGAATAATATCACAAAACATATTACAATTTTCCTAAAACAGTTTCTCTTAAAATGGCAGCGCTGCTAAAAATTCTCCAGAAAAAGTAACTCAAATGAATTATTCATAATAAAATGGATATTATGCAAAATGTAGTAATAGGTTTAAAGCTTAATGTTATAATACTTTCATAAACATTCTCATCCCTCTTAATAGAGTATTATCATATATGAAGTGCTTAGTATTTAAACTATGAAAGAGAATTTAGTAATCACCTTTCTAACTCCATGTAGCACATACCTCAGTATAAATTCTTAAAAAATATTAGAAGCAATTATTTAACTTTGTTTCTTACCAAGGATCTTCAGCACCTAGCTTTTCTTTTGTTGTAAAAAGCTCAATGCAATCTTTTAATTTCACAAAGGGTTTTTTAGGCGGTTTGTATTCCACACTTTCATGTTTTTCAAAATCCTAAAGAGAAGTATTTCTTGAGTTAAGAAAACAAATGAAACAAAACTCATTTTAGTGATACCATCTTACTATGAATAGTAATGAAAAACTCCTAAACTTTCTCAAGAGTCATAAAGCTTATTTCAGCTGAGATTTACACCACCCTTCTAAATAACTCCTGTATGCACACCTAAAAACAATTAGAAAATATAAAAAGAAAACATGTTCAAAACTAACATGTCTTTTCTAGCATATAACTAACCAAGTTTATACTGGCAAAATAAATACATTTGGTAGAAGCCAAAGACTGTAACAGAATAGTGGTGATCAACATGGAAAAGGTCAAAAAGTAGGACATGATGACCTACCTCAGCGGCATTTTCATCAAAGTATCTTTTTTTCAAATCAGGATCCCAATCCAAAGCAATAAAAGATCTTTCTAAAGTGGAAAACATATTTTTTCTTTAAAATTTAATATGCCTTAATGTTAAAATCAGTGTATTTTAATGTGAAGATATATACGAGAATAAACAAATAGCAGTCATGTTTACTTTTATTAGGTGAGCAGGGCAATTTCCAAGCCATTAAAATAGTTTAGGAGTTAAAAAAAAAATAAAACAAAACCTAATAAACACATGTTTTAGTATACTTAGAAATTAAGGCTTTTCTTTTAAGATTTTAGATAGATATGAAAATATTAAAATTTATGTGTTGAACTTTGTGGTTTTCACCTCAAAAAAGTAACATTGCTCAAACGTAGTGTTCATCAAGCCATTTTTCACAAACACTTACCATCTAGCCTAAGCTGCCGATCATCAAATCTTATATGCCTGGTATCATCTTTGATGTAGTTGATATCAGTATTGCCTAAGTTGTTAAACTGGAATGTAAACAATCGTTTTTTGTGTCCCGTGAGTTGACCTTTGCAAGTTTCTTCAGTACATAATCCATTTTCAGAATCATTATCTCCTCCAACTGAATCTTCAGACTGACTGTTTTCATTCTCAGAGGGAAGTTCTTGATCTTGGCTGGATTCATCATCTGGTTCATCTGTTTCCATTTCACCTAATTTTAGACATTAGAAATCTTTAAATAATCTCAATGCTACACTTAAAAATCATTAATACTAACGTTATTTTTCTCAGGCTTGCAGATACTTTTTAGTTCCTCAATCCCCAACCTCTCAACTTTTCTCTGAGGCAATAATCCAAGTGAAGAGATTTTACAGTTTAATAGGAAAGTCTTACTTGGTGAGCCTTCCTCATGTATGCCATTTGGGCCATTTCCATTAATATTTTGGTCCTTACAGCAGTGTAGGGATCCTTCAGTGTCTTCGGTTTCAGTAGATATTTTGACATATCGGCTTAAATAAAAGTAGAATTCAAACAAGTTCAGTTCTGTAAAGGTAAGAACTTAAAAAAAGTTTTCTCTTCTTTCAATAAAACAAAACTTTTTAATGCACTAACAGTGGTCATTTAGTTGACTCAAGGATAAGTTCAGACTCAAGATAAAGTTCCATAAGTACAACTGACTAATCATTTGTTTTGACTGTCTTTATAAAAAATTAATTTGTTCTTCTTGCATTTTAACATGTATTTTTGTGTTAAAATATGTGGCAAATATTTTCTCATTTTAAAAAATTATTATATAAAAATCCTTATTTAGATGAAATATATATTATTACTAAGATCATTTATTGTTGTATGATGCAATCTTTATGGGTTATATAGGACTACAATGATTAAAATAGATATCTATCTATAACAGAATACTAAATATGTCAGCTATAAAGGATCAAGTGACATTCCTGATTAACTTAAAAATCAAATCAAGGTTTTCAGAAGACAAAAAGCAGTTGCCTTACAATACTATCAACCATGAAAGTTTATCCTTTTAAATAAACTATTTATTTGCATGAGTTCTTGAATTAGCAGTAGGTATAAATAAGTAAAACATGTGATACTAGGACTTCAGAGTGTATATATAATAAACTTTTACTTTCTTCCAACTGTTAACTTTTGGTGTAGAACAGCTAAAAGAATTCATGCTTTGGGCGTTTGAAATTACCTTAGTAATGTTTTACATGATTGAGAATCTGAATCAGACTATATTTGGGTTTTTTTAATTGCTATCTGTCCAAACTAAGTTAAGACAATAAAGACTTATCTAATTATATTTTGATAGTACCTTGCATGCTTACTTTCTTTACCTATTTTATTGTTAATGTAGAATCATCTGACACTTACCACATTCTCAAAAGCAGGAGATTATAAAGTTTATCTTCGGTATTGTTTCGTGGTACAGCCATAAGAAAAGGTTGACCAAAAAGTGAAGAACCAGTATGGTGGGTATAACTTGAGTGTCTAAATTTTTCTCTTAGGCAAACAGGAATAATCACATGCTCTGTATCTTCTGTCCTATTGATGTTAATTTCAAACCTACATAAAATCAGGATAAAACTGACTATAAATTTTTGAAAACTTTCATGTTATTCTCTTGAATTTTCCTGAAGTAATAGTTTACACAACAAATTTTATACTTACACATAAATTTCATCCCTCTCTATAATACTACTTAGGTTTTCATCCATTGCGAATATTCTGTGAAATCTATGATTGAATATATCAGTAACTATCATCTAAAAAAAAACAACAACATGTTTCTATTGAGCTGGTTTTACAACACTGCAAAACTGAACTTCCACTTATTTACTTCAAACTTAGAAACATCTTACCTTATCTGCAGGTACTCCTGATAAAGCAGACAATGCTGTACAAAGATCAAGTATGTTTCCAATTTTGGGCACAACCACTTTGTACTAAAACACAACAAAATTATAATGAATTGATTACTTTGCAAAAAAAAAATTCAGTAGATGAGAATGGCCTCATGTTCGCTTCCTCACATTCACTAGGCATTTGGCTCACAATGTCTCCAGTCTTACCACCACCCTTGGTGATAATGTCCGTATGGGTTATTTGTGCCTTATGGTCTCAGTTTTCCAGTCCAACAAACTTGGCCAACAATCTTTGAATACTCTTCAATATTTTCATGTCCTATGTTCAGCTGATTCGCCTTGACACTAATGTTAAGAGTTCAAGCCCTTATCATTTGTCATCTGATTACTGCAAAAACCTGTTCCCTGGTCTTAGCGCATCTGATCTAAGCCTTTCCAATCCAATCTTTGCACTAGCCAGTCTTGTTCCCAAACACAAATATGGCCACTTAATCTTTCTACTTTATGATCCTTAATGGCTCCCTTAGACTTTAGGGTAAAGTCCAAACTTCCGACCATGACATCAAGGTTCTTTGTGATAGAGCTTCTGCTCACCCTATTATCTACCAGTTTCCAAAAGTGGGTCATGTCCTTTCTCTTTTGCTATCAGCTCTTTGTACATGTCTCCTTATGGCCTATAATGCTTGTATTTCTACCTTTCATGTGCTTAAAACCTAATTATCCTTCAGGATTCAACATAGGAATCATCACCAGTTTGGGGAGGTTACTCTTTCTGTGTACTCATATAGCACCTAGTCATAGGCCTTTTACCACTGTATGGAAAACTTTCTGAGAACAAAAAGTTTGTTTGAGAACTCCAAACTTTCAGTGATGGAAAAACACAAACAGGCTAACTCAGCTAATTTCCCTTTCCTCTCCAGCATGTTAAAGCATAGAACTATGAGGCTATCATTTTGTATTTGTATTGTTACTACTTCAAAGTGGAAAAAAATCCCAATTTATCTGTGCTGTCCATGGCTTTAACCTCCACAAATTTATATTTTTGGCCATCAAGTGGGAAAAGAGGGAACTTAATGAAATCCACATTGCTGAAAATATAATCCATAAATATAAATAAATCAAGTTACACTCACCTTATAGGCTAATGTGTAACTTGAATGTAATCTATATAATATAGATTACTTTATATTATTGGCATGGGAGAGTACTGCCTTTAACAAAGGTACTGTAGAGAAAGAATACCTACATTTATTTTTTTGGTGTTGTAGTAAAATTTTTACACATTGTTTTATATTTTTCTTATTCCATTACACTTATATATAAGCATATATTTGTAAATTACAAATGAGAGAGGCAAGGGTGTAGTTTAGTATTGCTATAGTTTTTCTGCATTGAAAAAGATGTTAATCTTATAAACATGTGAATAAATGAGTATCTAAAGGACATGATTTTAGAAATGTGAACATATCCCCTGGCTATAAAGAAAAACCAGGTCTCTACTGGCCCTGCTCATGGACAAGGGCAAGTACCAAGTTTCTCTTGCTCTCTACAATACTCTCAGCACTACTGGATGAAATATTGACACGAGGGCACCAAATTCAATGAGTTCATGAAGGAAACAAAAAGTTGTAGCAAAAGAAATGGGTGAAATTTGCTTAAATGTGTAAATAACTAGTCTCTACTAAACTTTAATTACTTTTAATGAAAGGGTCACATTTTTATAAACATTTCATACTCTGAACCCTTGTTGATAGTAAATCCAAATAGTTCCACTAAATGAATGGTAACATCAAATTTGTTCAAAGTTTACCTTTCAAATAGATTTCATGAATATTGCTTTAGGCTAAATTGTTTCCCCTCAATATTTCTATGTTGCCCTTGCCAGATGGCTCAGTTGGTTGAAGCACTGTCCCGTACACCAAAAGGTTGCGGGTTTGATTTCCAGTCAGGGCACATACCTAGGTTGTGGGTTCAGTCCCTGGTTGGGGCGAATACGGAGTCAAATGAATGATGCTTCTCTCTCACATAGATGTTTCTCTACCTCTGATTCTCTCTCTCTCTCTTCCTTTCTCTCTAAAATCAATAAACATATACTCAGGGGAGGATTAAAAAAAATACAAAACAACAGAGCTTGTGTATGTGCTTTCTCTCTCCTTGCTGTATGAGGGCACACTGAGGAAGCAGCTGTCTGTAGACCAGGAAGAGAGTGCACTAGAAACCAACCATGCTGTCACTCTTATCTTAGTCTTCTAGTCTTCAGAACTGTGAGAAAATGAATTTCTGTTGTTTAAACCACTTAGTCCATGGTAATTTGTTATGGCATCCTGAGTACAGTAATACAATTACGTTCTCACAAACTGTACTATCTGGCTGGAAGCCTAAACTAAGGATCTTTAGTAAACAATCTTCTGTATTAGGAACCATGTCTGCTTTATTTACCAGAGCTTTATACTAAGCAGGTGTCCAACACATAGAGGAATGAATAAATTTTTTGAACACTACTGCTGCAATGGTACCTCCAATCATGAGGGTTGGAAATACAAAGATTTACAAAGTCCTTACAGAGATATTTACATTATCTTTAAAGAATTCATGATCTAGAGGAGAAAAGATCAAAGTATAAACCACAGGTCATAATGATATTTGATAAGTGCTATAATAAGAATTCACAATAACAGAAGGTAGAAGAAGGAACTACTTTTATAGGGTGGGTCAAGTGTCAGAAATACATTAATTGATAACTAAAAGAGTGCTTTGCTCCACAAAATGTAAAATAATCCAAATACAACACTAGGAAATGAAATCAGGTAGACAATTGATATTAAGACCTAGCACAGGGCTCTTGAATAGAATAAACAATATCTGATACTCCAAACTATTAAAAGATTAGTCAGGTATTGAAGGGAATATTTTTAGTCTATATTTCTATTTCTCTTCCAAGTTCTTAAGATACATAAAAAGTACATGTATTTAAATTTAACATTATCTTATATAATGAATCAAAATAGGAATTAGTTTTACTTCCAATAACCACTAGGAAAAATTGTACTTAACATTAAAGAAATTTAAAGTTGGGAAATAATACTATGTTAATAATCTTTGTAAGCTAATGTTTACCTTAACATTGTAAAATCAAACAACCTCCCATTTTTCTTTGATTAGAAAAAAACCTTGAGAATTTTGTTTGTACATGACAAATAATGATACTTTGTACATCCCTCACCCTTTCAAGTTTCTAAAAAGTTGTACTAATTTCCAAAGTATCTAGTTTATAAAATCTTACACAGACTTATTATTATTCGACTGTGCAGTGGCATAAGGAATAAATACTAATTTTTTATAAAAATAGCAAATGCAAAAAAAAAAAATCATTACGTACCTGCATAGGTTTGGTAAGTGGGTCCATTCTAACTAAATAAACTTCCAAGGTACGTTCTTTTTTCATGGGTAATGGGAGTGTCAAGTAACAAAAAGGATCAAATGTGACTGAAATCTTAGCGCATTCAGGACAAACTAGAGTTGATTTAAAAAGGCCATGAAATATATCTACTATGATAGAATCATTTCTTTTTAAATGGTTTTCCCAGGCTTCTTCAGCAACTACCTATGAAGAAAACACACATATATTACACAGAGATATCACATTATTAAAACAATGGTGGCAATAATATCATTAAATGTACCTTATCTGGCCTTCCATCAGCATCTTTTAATTGTATATATGGTTTTTTCCTAATTCTATTCAAATCCTCATGTAGTCCATCTAACAGGAAAGCTAATAGTTCCTGACAGTCCTGCTGCTGGTATCCAGAGAACTGAGGTGCAAAACGTCCTACCTGTGTCTGTAAGAAAAGCAAAACTATAAAATCAGTTCCAGGGACAAGACTGATTAAAAACAAAACAAAATCTGTAGTCAATTCTCATTATTTATGAATTTCACATTTGTGAATTACCTCCTTGCTAAAATGTATTTAAATCCCAAATCAACTAACGGAATTTTTACAGTCATTGCAGATATGATAACAACATAAATACATATAATTGCATAACTAAAAATATTTTAAAATAACTAATATGTAAAGTAGAAACGCTGACCTGATGAAAGAATAAGGAAAGCATAAGGGAAAGTTTTTTTTTTACAAATAACTGGGAACCACTATAAGATTAAAATTCAATAATATTTCTGGGTCATTAGAAAAAAATTACAAAGATCTCATTCAGTTTCTGTGTATAAAAAGAGGATGAATCTCATAGAGCTAACAGGAATATTCATGTTGGCATATAATGTCCCTAGTTTTTGCAGCAGTATATATATTTTTAATGAGACTAAAAAACTGTGGAAGAAAAAAGGTCACATATCAAAAGCAAACTCACACAATTTTAAAAGACAATTATCTAGCAAAATGAAACCCATGAAACTAATCATGGGTAAGGGTTGAGAAATGGTCTGTCTAAACTAGTTTGTCCAAAGTTTAGAAAGTTATGCAGAAGTTTCTTTATTGTTGTTTATTTTTAAAGAACTAATATAGTTAATCAAATGTTACCTAGATGTTCTATATGAATGTCATTTAAGACATTTGTATAAAAATGGCTGAAAACTGCTTATTCTCTTCAAAATTTTAATGACGTTAAACTACTTGAGATTTTATTGATTCTAAGAAGTAACCACTTTGAAAATTAGAATAAACTTAAAAGTTTAAGAATTATACATGACATTTAATAATTTTTCATTATTTCATCCCTTTCCTCCCCACTCCCCAGAGACTTTACAAGACATTTCAAAACTAATTGTCTGTCTCATACCCCAGCTAGAAATTTAATACCACAAATAATACTGTTTATTTATTTATGTGCTACATAACCACGGATGGGCTACAAACCACTATAATAGCTATGATTTTTTACCCTTTCCCCTCAAAGCCATTTTTGTCCTCTTGGGGGTGATATAGCCATTTCTGAAAATGTAATTTACTCTACTAACCTTAAAGGCTCTAGGTGTGACGTAACTAAATTTTCCAGACCACATTTGCTTGATCAATTCAGCATAAGATTTAGCTATTTCACCTCTCATTCCTAAGGGATTGTCAAAATTCAGTTCTTCTTGATACTTATCATTGAGGAAATATTCAGTAAGTGGAGGTGTATTGCTCAAACACTGCAAAGAATAAAATGTGTTTTCAAGTCAAAGTAACCACACAGGTTAAACATGTTAAAAATCAAGAGAGAAACAAATTGATTTGCCATAACATACAGAGAAAAATTTAAATGGTAGCCTCTTGCACTAATAAGTAACTGGTCATATAAATGCTCAAATAATGCACTGAACTATTCATTTCCCAAATTTCAAATCAATTATTTATAATAAATGATAATGCTATATTTGTTGCTGTAAATTCTGCATTAATTTTAACCACAGCAAACTACCTGTTAACTGGGAGGGAAGCTCAGAGTTTTCTTTCCTTCTTTCACTTGATTGGTAGAAATTATGGATAGCCTACTCATCCCAGGCACCTGCAAATTAGCCTCAGTAGGTAAAAACTGAGATAGAGTGCAAGCATGAAATTCACTTAAGAGAGTATTTCCTGCTTTCATTGTCAATTCCTTATCATAAAAGAGCAGCCTTTCAATTTTCCATTTGGTCTACCACTTTTAGATGGAATAGTACAGATTAGATGAACCTAAAAAAATAAACTTTTGTTATGTGAACTCTGGCTAAGTGTGTTCTTACTTCTTCAAGTTCTTCTTCAATATCATAATCTAATTTTCCTTTATGGCAAGATTAAAACTATAAGTTACTTCTCCAAATCTTTTCCACTTTGAATTAAATAATCTAGGATTTAAAATAAACAGAAGTACAGTTTTTCCACAATATTTTAGTTTTTTAAATTTAATCTTTATTGTGGTTTTATCCTATTACAATGTAGTCCCCTTATACAGCCCTCCCCCTAGTAATCCCTACACTGCTGCCCATGTCCATGAGTCCTTTTTCGTTTTCGCTCAATCTCTTTACCCACTAACCGCCGCCACCACCCCACTAGCTGTCATCTGCTTTCTGTCTATGAATCTGTCTCTGTTTTGCTTGTTAGTTTGGGTTGTTCATCAGATTCCACATATGAATGAAATCATGTGTTATTTGTCTTTCTCTGACTGGCTTGTTCCACTTAGCATAATGTTCTCCAGGTCCATCCATACTGTTGCAAAGGGTAAAATTTTCTTTATGGCTAAGTAGAATTTCACTGTATTTCAAGATGGGATAATTTAAAGTTGATAATACCATATAATATAAACCCACTATAACTTTATCTTTTAGAGGTCTAGGGTCATTAAGTGGAATATATAATGAATGACATAGACATACAGCCATATAGGTAACTTATGGTTTACTGCGGGAAGATATCTGTCTTAGAGTCAGGTGGCAAAGTACTTTAAGTAAAGCTGGTTGTAGGTAAAGTAGTAGAAACCCACTCTTATGAGAACTTGAATTTATATTAATGGGAATCAGAGGTTTTCAAAGCTTGCTCACCACTCATTTGGATTAACTTAAATAATCTTGATAGCTATGAAAGGTTTAGCCTGCTGAGTTCATGCTGATAACTGGGATGCTATAAGCTCTGACTATATACCATGTACTGTTTGGATAAACGTCCAAAATTAAGCATATTCAATTTTTTTGAAATAAATTATTGCATTCTATTTTGTGGTTTCAATTATAAATCAGTTTATGTTTACTCAATTAACCATAATATCTATTTTGGAATTTTTTATATAATAAAAATAACACTATCCAAATTAGTAATCTAGCCCCTATGTCAAGGCAAAAGGGAAGGTTGTTTATAATATGAAGTTTGTTGTATAATTCTTAAGCAATAGAAATAATATAAAGTTAAAAATATTTGGGGTGGGCTATATACGCTTTAAAATCATTAACATGCCATTTTCAGCAGACAAAAATCTTATGTGAGCAAGTAGAGGTAGGTTACAACACAGGCAATTAGGGAAAGGATACTTTTCTACCTTCCTTCTTAACTCCTTTTAAATATCAACCTTTCATAATGTTACACACCTTCTGAGTTTCATTTTCACTTTTTCCCTTGATTGTTCTCTTATAAACCCAGCACTACAGATAGGGCCAGACAACCAAGAATATACCATGGTTACCCAGGGCTTAAATGCCATCACTTAGTAGTATTATCTGATTTAGTATAAAGAGGATAAAAACTAAACAGTCAATGAGCAAAGGAGAGATCAGACAGCATTTCCAACAATCATCAATTCATTTTTCAAATCCTTATATTTGATCACAGCTCAGGTTATACTAAGAATATTCAACTACTGTCTGTAACACAATACAAAGAACTCAGTTTATGGCTTTATAAAACACCTGGAAGAACCTAGTTGTGCAAATGTTAATTCTTGAATGTCATTTTCACTTACTCACATGTATCCTTATCTTGCAAAGAGTTTCCAAATATAATTGAAAATTTCTCAGTTTTCTAGTAGCACCCAGAGTGATCTTTCTAAAATTTACGTCTAATCATGTTCTTTGCTGTAAACTCTTTAATAGCAATTCCAGATTAAAACCCAGATCTTTAGAAAAGTCTATCTTCCCCAGCCCTGTAGCCTCATCCCTTGTCAATACTTTTGTTTTTAAAAACTCCATCCCAGCCTTAGCTGATTACTTGTGGCTCCATGCATTCTCTAAGTTTGCAACATCACTCTATCTATGTAAAATGTCCCTTCTTTGTCTTGCTTCTACTAAGCCATCAAGATTCAGGTATCCTGTCTGGAAGCCTTCCTCGACTCCCTTACAGTGCTTCCTCCTGTATGTTTCCACATTTCTTAGCGCTCACTTTCATTGCATCATTTATTTTATAATATACTGTAACTTTAGTTTCTAGTTTGTCTGCTTTGCCAAATGGCCTGAGACCTTCATGAGAGCAGAAATCATGATATACTTTATATCTCCAGCACTGAGCACCCATATCCCTTGGCACTTAGCATGTGTGCAATAAACGCATGCTTGATAAAAATATTTTTGTCTATATTTACTAATGTATTTATCCTCTTGTTTTTTTACTCCTTTCTTTCAATATTTGGCACAGTGTACTCTAGTACCAAGTGAGGCAATAACGTATTTGCTTATAATAAATAATACCAAGTTTCTTCAAGCCCATATCTTTGAATACTATACCAAAAGAAGAACAGCACCAACTAATCCCACTTTGTTTGACTTTCATTCAATTCACTATCATCTCTGTAGTGTGTCTGCCAGGATTTTTAAAATGTCCCTGACACAGAGACTATAGTTTATTTTCATTATGACACATGCCAGTTTGTAACTGAACATAATTATAAGCTAAACAACAACAAACACAAATAGTTTTAATGATAAGTAAATAACCAATACATTTTGAGATAAACCTTATATTTAAACTGTTAAGTCCTAAATGGCCCCCAGAAGCACACTATTTGAACATTATGTTTTAAGAAACTCACAAGGTACATTTTCTAAAAATTTATACAAACACATATATAAATACAGAAATTCAATAGCCAATTTAATTGTTCTACTAATGCAGAGATCATAATAGTTTAACAACTAAACTGATGTCAGACTTTTCTTCCTCATCTTGAAAATACCATTTTCTTCTTCTTGAAAATAACATTATTTTGTGGTGGGCACACAATGCAATATACAGATCTTGTATCACAGAAATGTACATTTGAGATGAGTTACTATATTCTTGAAATTATATAAAGACCAATTAAAATATTAAAAATTCTCTTATAACTTCTGACATAAATTCCACGGTATAATTGGAATATAGTTAAAACAACTAAAGTATTTCCATGCCCCAGGTGATATCAGTATTAAATACCACCACTCTGGTAGAAGAAAGAAGGCAGTTTCTTATAGTTGTTCATGAAGCTTTATTTGTAATTTATTAACTCATTATTCAATATTTTAATATGAGGCTGTCTTAGAAAAACAGCTTTGACAAATACAAGATTATTGGGTATGTAGTCTGGTGCCATTAAATATAGTTAAAAGTAATTTTCATTAGTTCAATAACAAAAATCATAACCAGAGTTTGAAGCATCTCTCTAAAAGATTCTTCTATAAAAAATATCACTTTTCTATCTGGGACTGTTTCCCAAACAACTCCTTTCTTAAGACACACTTATATCAAAATCATACATGTGTTGACACAGGAACTTCCCTTTTTAACTTGTGAGATATTCTGCTGAGTAATATAATATGGACTAGAAATCACATGCAATGTGTTTTGCCTATGTAGATCTCTCTCTTACTCTCAATGCTTCTTAAAAAACTGTAAAATAGAACAAAAGTCATCCATTCTTAACATATGTGGTTTTTCTTAGCAAAAACTGAGAATATATACGTATGTATCACAAAAACAAAATAAATTATGTATACATTATTAATATACTATTTTTGTGGCTACTTATGAGTTTTGTGCCACTCCATGGGTCACTTATCATTTTGAACTTTGCCTTTGTTAATTCATTTGATTTCAACTGCCTGACACTGACAAATGCTAACACTTCAATATTATAGGGAGAACTAGCTCTTATAATTCATCATGAAAAAAAATCCCATCCACATATGAAGTAATGTGCTTGGTCATGCAATATACTATCTTAAATCACATTTTGTTAATATCATAGGCCTAGAGTTGGTACTAAAATTGAGTGGAATTTTGTCAAATACCATGTTAAAAGTAAAGCAATAATCAGTCTAAAGAAAAAGATTCTGTACCAGT
Organism: Anoura caudifer; assembly: GCA_004027475.1. Classification (NCBI taxonomy): domain Eukaryota; kingdom Metazoa; phylum Chordata; class Mammalia; order Chiroptera; family Phyllostomidae; genus Anoura; species Anoura caudifer. The sequence continues at coordinate 280,847 of PVKU01001608.1, forward strand.
AGTTACGATGCTTAATGAAAAAGACAAAAAAAAATTACATTAATGAACAGTAAAATCTACTCTTTAGCTAGGCTAAATATTTCTATATTTAAATATTTTTTATGATCTCTAGGCAAGTTAATAATGTACAAAACTGACAAGAGCATTTGAAGATCTAAGGATTAAAAAACTAAATTTCCTATTTATTATATGGTAGACTTTTTTGGCATTCATTAATTTAGCCTCCGTGATTTAATGACTAGTTGCCTAACTGGAAGGTTCAGGATATGAGACGTTATGAAAAGTTGCTGATTCATAAGAAATGATGAAAGGGCTGGTGTATATGCAAGCCAATCATTTTGTGAGCAGACATGACTACTAAGTCTTCTTCAAAATGGCTTTGTAGTTCTCTACTTGTGTTTACATATGCGTATAAAACAGAAACTCTAAGTAATGAGTATTCTTGAATGTTGATTTGAATTAGGATCTTAAGACATATTCTCTGGTTTAATGTATTAAGAGTGAGCCTTAATGTATTCCTCCCCTTCTTAGAATGCACTTATTCTTTAACAGTCATCAAAGCACCTGTTACAAATGTTACACCTTAGCACTTCAAGGAAGAACTAATATTCCTTCCTCTGGGAAAACTCTATACCTTGGACTCACTTATACTGAATTTATCTTAAGAGCAGAGTCCATGTCTTATTCTCCTTTGTACCTTAGGATCTAGCACAGTGCCTGACACATACCTCAATAAAGTGTTGAATGAATGAAAACTCGTGTGGTAAAAAGTTTAGAAGCAGTCCTTACAGAGGCTGAGAGCAGAAGGAAAACACTTGACTGAAGAAATTTGAATGGCACCCTGTTATATAACTATAACCTATCTAAAAGTTCCAAAATCCAAAATTAAAAGTCCAAACAATGCCAGAAGAGGCTTACCTACTAAGGAAAATAACTAGTATTGTGAATGCTTCCAAAACTGTCAAGATAAATCCATGTAAATAAAAGATATGTGAAGAATAAAATAGAAATATATTTTTATGAAGACTCTTTCCCCCAAATCTTCAATCTAGAACAAGACATAAACATTCTAAGGGCAATTCTTTTAAATAACAAATGCCTCATTGAGCAGACATTCTGCTATATAGTTCAATGCATACAGACCTTTAACCACTGCCACCATGAGAATTTTTTTAAAAATGCATATGCCATTCCACTATTTTATAACATTTTAATTCTCTATGAGAAACTGTCTAGTTATAAATTTTCATCTTTCACCCAACTTCTTAAAGTTAGAATACTATATAAAATAAAATTTTCTTTCATTCTTTAATCATCTGGAAAAGCTACAGGGCTCTGCATATAACCTTTCCTTATACACACATGCACAGATCCTGCTGCTCTTACATTGTTTTCAATTATTTTCAGTATTTTCAAATACTGCCCCTATTAAATAATTTTCATCAATAAAACTGATGTTTCTAGAGCTCTCTGAAAAAAGTGACTCGTAGTCTTAATTTTGTATTTCACTATAAAGTTCTATATAGTTTTTAAAAAAACCTAATGAAGTGAAATAAAGTTCTACTATATTGTCAAATCTCAAGTTGGTAATCAACATGTTTTAGGAAATGAATAATTAGTAGCCATCCCAATAATTTGTAATGAATCTGGAATTTCCCCAGTACCTGGAAAATAGCCAAAGTAATCCCCTTCAAAAAGAGAAAGTTGTCTTTTGTAATGCTGAATATGAACCACTCCCTTTCTGTTCAGGTGCTCCAGAAGCCCAATTTTCAAGTGATCATGTATGCTCACTATTTTAGTAAACCGGTAACTAGAACAGGAAAGAAAACAAACTTAATTTTTGATTACCTAAAGCCTTTGAGTTGCATAACTCATTCTGTAACTGATCCAAATGTAATGCCCCTCACAACTTTTTAATAAAAAGTAGCTACACCTTCAACTAATCAATACTAAAAATAAAAACCCATTCTAAAATGAGGAAAACATTTTATTATGATTTAAAAAATAATATCTAAAGTAATACATGATTAAAGTAACCTTAGAACACCCAAAAATTATTTTTTCTGGATTTTAAGATTAGATGAATAAAGAATTTTCATATTTGCCATGTTTCTCTTTTTCAATTCATCAGGATGATAGTAAAAATATTCTGAGCAGGAACTATATGATCCTGAAGCATTCTGTTAATATGGGGATACTGGCTATAGCTCTGTAATTAAATAGATCAGTCAGGAAACTGATAAAGACTTTTACAATGAAGAACTACAAATAGAAGCCTGCCCCTTCATCAAGTAGAGTTTAAAAATGAGTTCTTTTTAAGACATCTGTTTTATCTTTTGTTACTTTTTTCCCTAGGAAAGGCAAATCTCAATATATTTGTGAGATCAATTCAGAAGTTTCACCACCTATTTTGAGAAAGCAAATACAACCATAGCCCTGGTTTTCTATTTTGCATTGCCAAATCTCTCTTCAAGTGTTCTTTATAGAACATATTTAGGTAAATAAAATATGTGAATATAACTTGCCTTTTATTTATTTTTTAAATATATTTTATTGGTTATGCTATTACAGTTGTCCCATTTTTCTCCCCTTTATTCCCCTCCATCCTGAATCACCCCTCCAACCAGCACTCCCACCCTTAGTTCATGTCCATGGGTTGTACATGTAAGTTATTTGGCTTCTACATTTCCTATACTATTCTTAACCTCCCCCTGTCTATTTTGTACCTTATTTTAACTATGTTTACCCCTCCTCCAACTAGTCAGTGAAAAGAGAACTGGCATATATTCTACTTGAAATACTGGAATTTTATGTAAAGTAGTTTTAAATACAGCATTTTTGAACCGAACAGGAATGTTGGTACATCATAACATATATCATGAATATGGTCAATATGTATAAAGCATGGATAAAATTAAAACTTCATTTAAAGTCCCTGCTATCACCTTCCTCTTCAAAGTCTATAGAATTTTTTCTGTACACAAAACTTGAATTCAATAAAGAATATTATGAAAACTCTAGAAAATATGAGAACTAATGGGAAACATTTTGTTGGCTAGCAAAGAAATGCCAATGTTCCCCCCTCCCCTTCATCTACAGAACTGAGGAAGGAGAATTCTAGGTATGTTGAAAAGACTATATGGGTACATCATGTAACTAGAGACATCAGTGTTAAAAAACCACATTATGTAAAGACCACTGATTTTCATTTTAAAAGCTAAATGAAGAAATTGGACAGAAGAACCACTTTCAATACAGATAGATTTGAAAGCTTCTATGATAATGATTATGCCAATAACAATGCTATAAAGTTTCTGGTATGTGTATTTCAATAAGGTGTTAAAATTACTAAACTAAAATAGCAATTGTCTAATGTCTTTTCTTTAAGTAATGGGGCATTTAATGAGGGATTTTAAGTTTAGATAGTCACTTGATGGGAAACTGACAAAACCAAATGGTCCTAATAACATTAATAAACATCAGTGTAAGTTATATTTATTTTAAAATCTAAAGCTTATGAATTCAATTTTAATTTTTAGTACCTTCTCTACTATCCCATTAATAATGCAAAACTGGCTAATAGTGAAATGAATGTCAGTATTTTAGGCAGGCAAGATAGTCAAAGGGTTTAAGAAAAACCAACAGTAGTTCCTGTTAGGATGGAGGCGTGGGTAGGAACCCTTTACTTCCTCGAACAACCAACAGGAGGATAACAAGCAATCTAAAATTAATAAACAACCAAAAGTGCCAGAGAATCAAAATGCATGGAACTCTGACAACCAAGGAATTAAAGAAAAAATCAACCAGAACAACCAGACAGGTACAGACCATGCAGGCGGGGCTGGCTGAAGGCACAAATGAGACTCAGAGCTGACTGTGGACTTTGGGTAGTTGCTACAGTGGCAGAAACTCCCAGTGTCACATAAGAATTGAAAAGTGGGCTAGAGCCCAGTAGGCAAGCCACACACTGTTCCCTCTCTGGCCCCTCCCCCACAGGCAGCAGCACAGTAAGGAGGGTTGCCCTGGGGGGGGGGGGTGGAAGGGAATACCTAAGGCCCTGCCCCCTTACAACTTACCAGGTGCATCAAGACAAAGAAATATGGCCCAAATGAAAGAACAGAGCAAAGTCTCAGAAAGAAGGTGAAGTGATGAGGACATAGCCAGACTATCCGATGGAGAATTTAAAGCCCTGGTAATCAAAATACTCACAGAACTAATTGAGCTTTGTCAAAAAATGAAAAACAAATGAAGGATACCCAAAGTGAAATAAAGCAAAATATTCAGGGAACCAACAGTGACAGGAAGGAAACCAGGACTCAAAGCAACGATTTGGAAAAAAAGGAAGAATATAAACATCCAACCAGAACAGAATGAAGAAACAAGAATCCAAATAAATGAAGAGAGGCTGAGGAATCTCTGGGACAACTGGAAATGCTCCAATATCCGAATTATAGGGGTGCCAGAAGGAGAAGAGGAAGAGCAAGAAATTGAAAACTTATTTGAAAAAATAATGAAGGAAAACTTCCCAAATCTGGCAAAGGAAGTAGACTTCTATGAAGTCCAGGAAGCTCAGAGAGTCCCAAAGAAGTTGGACCCAAGGAGGAACACAACAAGGCACATCATAACTACATTAGCCAAGATTAAAATGAAGGAGAGAATTCTAGAAGCAGCAAGGGATAAGGGGACAGTCACCTACAAAGGAGTTCCCATCAGACTGTCAGCTGATTTCTCAAAAGAGACCTTCCAGGCAAGAAGGGGCTGGAAAGAAGTATTCCAAGTCATGAAAGGCAAGGACCTACATCCAAGATTGCTCTATCCAGTGAAGCTGTC